>CAJFCZ010000036.1:0-25231 GCA_904066245.1 Eimeria sp. OTU-Y
CTGTTGGGTAGAACAGAAGGAACCCTGAGTCTGTGGTGCAGGCAGATACGTCTGGCTGTAGAATATCAGCTGAGTTGTTTTGCGCTCGGAGGAGGAGCAATTTACGAGTATGTCATTGATATTCTCTAAAGCTGCTGTCTCGCTGCAGTGTGTTCAGCACAGCCTCCAATAATAATTCAATGCGAACAAAGTACGGCGCCCTTATTTTGCGCGTTTGATGTACGTTCTTTCTCATGGGGATTCTCCATAAGCGTTGGGTTCCGGGCAATATGCGATATGTCGAGGATGTCTTATCCTACGTAATCAGCTGTGTCATTCTGTGTTTTTGTATAAGTCTTGCGCAGTGGTCTTGCTTTCTTTGGATACAGTAGGCAAGGACACCGAGAATTCCGTTTTGCTGCCGGTATGATAGAAAGCGGAGTTTGGTGCCTGCCTAGGGGATAGTGCGTCCCCACGTTCATGCCGGAGGATTTCTATACCTACGTCTGGGGAGACCGTGATGCCATGCTTTGCCCAGCACGTATGCCACTCGAAGTTTCCCATGCTGCAAGGCGTTGCAATGAGCACTGCCACTTTTGTCATACGTGCAGGTTAGTGCAGGCACAGCTTAAATAGAAGTGCTAACTGAGTTTTTCTGAGGCATCCCTCTCCCTTGGCAACACTAAGGGTGGGGAGTGGATGCCTCTGTGCATGCGCAGATATCAATGCAGGAGCGCTATAAGAGGAAATGATAGCTGATACATGTGTAGTGATTCTCTTCTTCAGCTTCTACAGAGGAAGAAGTGGTGGTTCGACGAGGATATATGTATTTACGAGGAAAAGTATGTCGTTCTAGACGATCTTGCAAATGTGGTGAAGCAGCGTCTGTTCCACGCAACACGTGGGAAACAGGGAGACAGTAGCTCCGAAGCGGTGGTTTGACCCAAACGTTTAGCACAACTCGCTATCAAACCTGCTACGTGTGTAAGTAGGTGATCTGGAGAGGACAGAGGAAACGAAGGGCATGCAGGGGCAGACGGCAAGGTCAATAAAACGTGTGCAAATTCTCCTGGCGCATGCAGGCGCATGCACTACAGGCTGAATTGGTACCACAGGAAGCTACTGCTGCTTTCAGGATATTAATTGTGTTGGGGCTTGTCCGGAGTAAACGCAGTTAGTTAGTGAACCCGCCACGTCGATAATATTCGAGGCGGCCATTTCAAGACGGGTTGCTGGGAATATCTGGCTTCTAATCGTTAGGAGGAACGCCGATACAAGACACCTCATGTGTGCGCTTGGAGTAGTTCCTGTGCCTTGAGACTTATCGGTCGTCTCTACTCTACCAGCAAGCTATTATACGGGACGCCGGCCCCACGCACCCAGTTCTATCTCCCTGCAGTTTGTATTAAGCCTGCTCTTGACCAGAACAATATACTACTGCAAATAGGTTGTGCGAGCGTCTTAAGGTTACGCAGAGTGTGTGCGCGATTTTGCGCCGACCTGTGGGTACAGCTGCGAACCCTCTCGTATGACAGCAGCCGTAGATGTATGTGTGCATGCATGCAGATATGCTGAATTGTATTGTGATAATAGGTGAGAGCTGGTCTCAATGTTGCCACCGTCGTCTCTGCCGTATACTGCGGCTGGATGCTTTGTCTAGTCGAGCTGACGATGCGGCGTGTGTGCAGAAAAATACCTTGTAGGAGGTAGCAACAACTACCCGGTGGCTGCTGTCGAACGTTGTGTAGTGTTGGTGACCGGCTTGACTTAGCAGGACCGCATTCTCTGCGGGAAACTTTGACTGGCAATGTCCGGATGCGTCAGTATTCGGAGCCAATTCAAATTGCGAAAATACAAATGGCTGTTGAGCAACGGGAGGCCTGTTGATAAATGTATAGCCGCAGGGTAACAGACGGAAACTCATTCTGTAGTGCAGGTTAGCAGTTATCTTTTGACACGACCAGTAAAAAGCAGGGCAAAACGGCGCCGTCGGCGTAGCCATTTCGAACTGTGGAAATACCAATGGCTGTCGCACAACGCGAAACCTGTAGCTCATCCTGCTGCCGTTGAGCAACCCAACACACAAACTGAGTCCGTAGTGCAACCTGGTCATTCTGGTCCTACAAGACTATCTGAGCTGTTATCTGCTCTGCTTGCAGCAGGTTCAGATTACAAATATGCCGCTGATATCCTTTCGAGGTAACCCCCTCGCAGCAGGGTGTTCAGAACGGTTTTCAATAATAATTCTAGGCGAATAGAGTACAATGTGCCCTGTTTTGCGTGCGTGATGTATCTTCTTTCTCTTGAGTACTACCCATTACCGTTGGCCTGCAGGCACTAAGTGATTTGTCGAGGGTGTTTAGTGCCGCCGTGCATCACTTGTTGATCGATAAGTAGTTCGCATTTCGTTTGCTTTCCCCAGCTACGAACAGTTCGGCTGGCTACCGCTAGGGAATCAGTACTCGGGGAAGAGCTAGAAAACGGATATGCAATTGCGAAAATCGTGGGCTAACCACGTTGTGTGATCGGATTACGCCAGCGGTGGGGGACGTCCTCCTCTAGGGTTGCCTGCGCGCGGTTGTGTCTCCAGAAAGTATGCCCGTAAAACGCGCTTTCTCGGAGCTGCTATGACAAGCTACGTCCGACACTGTCTTACAGTATGGTTAGTTGTATGTGTGCACGTGTTTAGAGTTATAGCGTTGAAGTTGGAAGGCCTAGGAACACGTCTCACATTAGCCTTGCTGGTCTATGAGTTCAACAGAGGCTGTCGGATCAGGCTCTACAGCATGCGCGTGCGGAACAGTGTGTGACGCTGCAAACGATGTCAGTGGATTGGACACACAGCTCTGCAGCACTGCATATGGCAGTTGTATAGTATAGGCCATTAAACTGGCAAACTGGCTACATGTGTTCTCACTTCATCTGCGGAGGACGAGCTTAGCTAGGATGATGATGTACGGGATGGAAAATCCTCCAACATGAAAGGGGTAAACGCTCATGGTGCTTGCGGGGAAGAACGCTGAGCTAGGAGTGCATAGTGTTTCTATGACAATAGGAAGGATGAGAAAGCTCATACGGCAGGCGTGTGTTCTTGGTCACTCCAGATTACTTGAGTTGCTTTGCGCTCGGAAGGGGTGCAACTTGTTGATCTCTCAATCAGTGTTGCCCGAGTTCCGCATTTCACGGCATATAGCTCATCACCCACACAACCGAGAAACCAGAGTCAAACGGGAAGCAAGATGTCGGTCTGTGCGGACTTCATGTTTCCTTCATCTCACTGAGATTCTCGACTGTTGTTGGCCGTTCTGCAAAAACCGATTTGAATACAAACGCCCGCCGCAGCAACCGGCTCTGTTTATGGAGTACTAAGAATGCAATTGGGTCGGTTGCCCGAATTCAAATAAATGCCTCTTCCGGCAGAGTTTTCCTGAGTGGTAGGGGGTGCCATATTGGCCTTGCATGCGGGGGCATCTTCTGCAGTTTTCGCAAGCCAGCCTATGCCTGTGGACTTACGAAGCCGTTTCTGGTGTTACGATCGCGAAGCCGTTTCTTGTGTTACGATCGCGCGGTATTTTGTCCAGTTCGTATGCCCTTAGAATTTAACTCGTCTTCACAGTGCAGGCATGGGCCTGTTCAGTTTGCATGCCGTATGTGGACATGAGTATATGTCTTAGTATGCGAACAGATTTATGGTGCTGCACTACGAAAGGAAACGGGGGTTCGTTTTACAACAGGATGCCTTGACGTTACAGTATGATATAGGGGTAAAGGCACACCCATTGAATGATATCAGAAGGGCAGCGTATATGAAGCACTACATGTGATAAGAGGCAACAACGATTACGCAGTGAAGCATGCCAAACCTTCAGTAGAATTGGCAATCCGCCTGTTTATGCAGGATCGCCGTTGCTCTGCGGGGAGAGAGGAGGGCGAGTCAAAGGCGACTTCATGGCGTACATAAATTGCGGAAAGTGGAGGTGCACTTGCGTGAACGAAAGAGAAACCAAAGGCGCAGGCGAGTATTTTTGGCCTGGGGGTATTACCTGAGTTGATCTCTCGCGATACGGGCAGCCGTCGTCGTCAGGAAGTGTGCCGCTAAGAGCAAACACATCTGCTACTAGCTGTTGTGGGTAGGTTACCGTTTTAAGCTGCCCCATGGTCGGCTGGGATGCATACGTGCATGCGTGCAGAGTTATGTAGTTGCAGTGTAAGGAAACATGAGCGCCCGTTGTCCACCAGCGGGCTCACATGAAGGACTGACTGACTGTGGATGATTTAGTGCCCCGACACTTATTTGCCGAGGAAGCCCTGATATTACAAACGGCCCTAGTGAACCGGTGATACGTTGTTTGTGCAACGCAATAAGTAGCACGCAGCAGCGACTACTCGGTGATTTTCATCGGCACTTTATTTGTTTTTATGCCCACTGCTCTTATGTGTAGTGGTAGGCCCACTGCGGAGAAAGGAAAAAGAGACAGGCAAGACGTGGCCAATATCACGGCGAAGAAGGATGAATACTAATGGCACCGTGCGCCAACCGTCGTAAAACCCATAGCCCATAGTGAAGTTATTTGTGCGCACCAACTGAAACAGGATTTAGTCGTCGAAGTGGGTGTTTCCGGTTTGGCATAGTACATAAACACTTCGATTTTGACTAGCTGCAATTTATGGGTGTGCCGATGACTTTCGTTCGGGTTCGTTATCTCTCGGCAAACTGTCCGTACCAGCTTAACATGAAGAGCAGTAGGGAACAGGCGGCAAGTCGTCGGTCTGCGCACATGTAGTTCTCCCCGTATGCCACAAGCATCTGAGACCGTGGCTGGCTTCCCAAAACAAGCGAATCAAAGAGCAGTCCCCTTGCAATCAGATACGGGATCCTGCATTTGATGTATTTCGGTGTGCTCCTCATGCAGCGTTCTGCAGGTGTTGTTGAGCACGCGAATGGCTCGCTAGCCTTTGCCGAAGTCAGCTACTGCGGCTGATACACGAATAAGCAATATTTGACTAAGGGGTCGGAAGCCTTCATAAGAGAGAATCGTGTGGTTATCCACTTCGTGGGTCGTGCCTCCGGCTGCGGCGCGGCAAGGCCTTCTCTCTCGTTGTAGTCACATGTTGCTTGGATATGTGCGTCTGGCGTCAAACGCATCTACCCTGCACGGGCATGACTACTGTCACTTTCCAGCTTGTATGAGAGCAGACGTAGATATGCACAGTTCCTTCCGCCCAGGTCTGCGTAGTTAAAGTGTCAGAAACTGTGAGCGTTCGTTTTCGTGTAGCCGTGTGTCTCTGTGGCACTAATTGGGGAGGGATAGGCAAGCGCTGCGCTATGCGTTTGCAAAACGCATAGCGCTTTTTAGTCCTGCGTTACAAACTGTCCCAGTGAAAGTGTGAGGCAGAGTATGTACATTGCCTTCCTCTGTGGGAGGCACCAAGGACTAGTCCCTGATTTGTGCCGAGAGTTGAGAAGTATTGCCTATAAAGTCGTTATGTATGGCGCTAATTGTTTTGCAGGAAACAAGCAAAGCCACGCACGAAACACCACCGGCGGCACTACCAATACGCATAGCACAAATGCCCCCAGTTCTTGCAGGTAAAATCGTGAAACCTGTGGCTCATTGTGTTTCTACTGAGTAACGCAAAAGGGGAGCTGTCTCGTATCGTAGGCATACGTTTCTCGGTTAGCCAGGTTTTTTCAGTTGTTTTGTTTTCTACTATATCATATATACGGATGTCACTGACTGCAGTACGGGCTCTGTATCTGATGGCAGAGTATCCATTGCACCTTCACGTAAGAGGCAACGGCATACCGGAACAAAGGCACTTGCACTCAAGCACGTGTGATTATTGTACAATTTGTGGAATTGTTTCCGGCTGGTATTCAACTTGGCCTTAGTTTGCTTGGGTGGCGATAAGGTCAGTCCTCCGATAGACATTTAAAAGCTGCTAAACAAAAAAGCTGGGGACCTGCATGTGTTAGCCCCGCTGAGGTAGGCAGCTTCTGTTATCCCTCCTATGGCCACTGTGTGTTGATGCCAGCATATCGGTCACGACGTCACGGTGCGCTGCCCAGAAAGTATGATCTCAGCTGCAAACTGATGTCCGCGGCTGGTCCGTTGCAGCTTATCTAATGCCACGGATAGTTGTATATCCGCATGCGCACAGAGTTGTAGAACTGCAGTGTGAAATCCTTTTACTTTGGCTGCTGTATGCATTGGCGTTAAGTCAAGTGGGGTGCCTTGCCTTTTATATATGCATTTGCGAGGCAGGCTTTGACGTTGAAAATTATCTGCATGAATTTTCGCTGTTGTCGTTGCTGTGCAGTACGTGGTAGGATGCGACAGAGACTTTGCTGTGATTTTTGTCACACGCTTAATAGCGGCGATTGTTAGCCAACTTACTCCTGCAGGTTATTTGCTTACGGAGAACAGGGAAGGCGAAAGACGCTGGACAACGGCGCGCCAAGAGGGAGTTGTGTAAAACCGTGTGGCGGATGCACAAACGGCAGCTGAACTGGTAGAGCACACGGGTGTTGTGGACTTCGCGAGATTAGCCATGCCGATCCTCCTTTAGGATAAACGTCATCCACAAAGTATCCCAGAGTTTTATCCGAGCTAGCCATCTCGCTGTATAGTGTTCGTGGCTGGAATCGTTGAGCGCAGGCGTGCTACAGGGCACGCTGGCCCAAATGTGAAAGCATCCTCCATGATATGGAGTGTTTTCCATTTTCGTCGGCCTTCCAATAAACAGGAATTCGACAGAGACTCACCCCACAGCCGCCTCTATTGTTATGCAGATAATATTAAATTCCAGCTTAGCTCGCATGCCTTTGTTTAGGTGACTTTGACTTCCAACGCAAGTATACGCAGCTTTTTGTGGGAAGATTTAGGGACGCATCATGTGTGAGCATCGTATGCTTTTGCCGTTTGTGTGCTCGCACCTACCGACGAGGTGCCGAAGCCATTTTTGGCGCCAGGACGCCCCCCTGGTTTGTCCAGAAAGTGTGCAACTAAAAGCAAACACATGTGCTGCTCACACTTGTCTATGCGTTGCCTGTGCACGCGGTCCAATACCGAGCACAAATATGTTTGTGTATAGGTGCAGAGTTCTAAAGTTGCAGTCAAATGGGATGCAAATGCTCGTTTTAGTTGAGGTCTGCGGTCTTTTACATCCCACTAGCGCTGGCTGCCTCAGGGGCGCGGCAGGCGTTCACAAGACAGAATATGATATTTCAGCGATTTCAGCGAGCAGGTGGGACAGGATATATGAGGCGAGACACATAGTAGGAGGCAGGAAAAACTACTCGGTAATGTGTGCCAGTGGTTTAGCAGTATTGATGGCAGGACCGGGTATGTATGACCATGGTTGTTCTGCATATCACGGCGAAAGTGAAAGACAAAAAACGGCCAACGGCATAGCCAATACGAAATTATGGAAGTGAGCACTCCACCTGCACAATAAAGAAGCTGAATCCCGTAGCTCCTTGTATAACCACTAGATAACACGGATAAGGGGAGCTCAAGGTGCAGGCCAGTGTTTCTGGTCTGGTAAGATTGCCTTGTATCACTTGCTCTATTTTGAGTTTTGTATCTCACGCCGCTGCTTCCACGTATTTCAAAAAGAAGTACAGCGCCACACGGGGAGCAGTACCCGGATCCACTCGCACGCTGTGTTCCTTCATTCACCTGCGTTTGTTCAAGATGAGGCAATTTGTCAAATATGTCCCGTGCAGCCATATCCTGCATCCTGAATTTTTTTTGTAAGCGCATGCTCTGCTGCTGCTTTGTGGCTTGAATTCTCCCTGCCCGTTTTCATGTACTTGCCGCCTCCAGCAAGCGAATTGGCATGCGTCGTTATTGCCAACCTACGCGCATTTTGTATGTCGGTATGTATATTCCTGCGTTGTGAGAATCCCATCTCCGGCGCTGCGATCGTGGGCCTTTTGGCACACATGCCTTCAGACGCAAGCGCAGCTGCTTAGCACTTTTATGTCTACTACAATTTTTCCAGATTGTGCGCGACCACGCATGGATGCATGTGTGCCTTTCCGCCGAACGTTTGGCATTTTCAATCTCGGAAAAAAATTGGTCTGTAGCTTTGTTAAAGCCCTGATATTCTGTGGTATCTACCGAAGTAGGATGATCGGTGCTCGGGTATTGCTCTTGCCACGCAACGTCTAACATGATTCGCGGCCTACTGGAAATGGTGATGCAACATATGTGCCGTGCAATACGTGGTAAGAGAGAGCAGCGACAAACCGCTTATTTGTGTCAAACGCTTTGTAGTTTTGACAGCCAGCCCTCATGTACGATGAAAGCTGCCAAGAGCAGAATAAGGAAGGCTGTGTATCCAACATATATTGTATTACACTCGGCGCGTGCACGAAACTTCGCCGAAGTCGGATCTCATCGTGTACCTACAGGCTAGCAAGGAAAACGGGGCCTCGTCATTCTTGTGAGTGTTTCCGGTTAGTTCGGAGATATTTCCTAGGGTGCTCAAACAACAGATGCGATGCGGATTCTCCTTTGAGCTGGACATCTCAAGGGAAAGATCTCATACCTTTTCAGTGAAAAAGGCAGAGACAGAAGGAAAAACTGATCATCGGCTTGCATGCACGGGGTTGCTTTATGTACAGCTTTGAGTTTTCGATTGCTGTTGGTCTAACGACAAGTGGCGATTCAACGGAGACGCCTCCTGCAGCCTGACGCATAGGCTTACAGTTGGTATGGTGTTAATAATGAGTTCGGCTCATGTGCCCTGATTGGAATTAGCAATTCCTGCCAAAAACGAGTGCGGGAATGCTTGTGTGAGCACTGCTGCTTGCGCGTGTGTTCCTGGGGTGTGCCGAAGCTTCCTTTACCGTTTCCTTATTTTGCTGTATTGCTCAGAGGGTCGGTCCATAGACGCAAACATATCTGCGGAGCTATAGTATAGGGACTGATATTTTCGCAGGCTTTCCGGTGACAAGAATAGATGCGCATGTGAATGCATGCAGGTGCATGAAGGAGCGTGAGGTGAGAGCTTCTTTTGCTATTGCCGCCCTCCCCGTTTGCATCTGCGGAGTCGGAGTGTGTCGGAGCCGCCATATGGCTTTGTTTGACGTAGTCGGACAAATTACTCGTTTGCAGTGAATGGAGAACGTAGCTCTGCTCAAACCAGTATATGGAGGAACGCAGAAGCGCCTATTCAGTGACTGGGCTCAAACACTTAGAAGCACTAACGGCAAGCTCTGTCGAATGCAGTTGAAGTTGTTCTGGAAAACATGTACAGAACGCAGGCTGCAGTCAGAGTCGAGGCTGGCACAAATTGTGTAAAGTTGCGTGGCGCCTGCGCACCCAAGGGAGAAGCTGCTAGGGCAAGAGAAGTCATCTGATTCGGCTTTAATGCTGAACTTTGGATGGATTGGGTGCAGTTTACAAATGTGCCATGACTTTCTTTGGAGCTAGCAATCCGCTGCGCCCTTTGGCAATCACGGGAAGCGAGCGTGGTGCAAGCGGCCCTGGCCCTTCTGCGAACTACATATTCCGGGTCCTAAACTCCTCGGACTCTCGGTTGCATTCTAGCAAGCAACCATTAAGTAGGACTTCGACACGCCGCCCTCTTTATCGCCCTGAAGTTCGTTATTAGCTTCCCGTCTGTTCACGTATCCTGGTAAAAGAAGGCGTCGACCGACCGATACGCAGGAATGATAGAAGCGGTAGCAGCGACGCACGCTTGCTTACCGTACGACTATGCAGTGTACGCGCTCTTCTACGGCCGCAGTGTGCAATGGCTCCTCTCTTGTTGAGATCGCATGCTGTTTTGCCTAGGAAGTGTGCCCCTAAAAGCAAGCGTCACTGCCCAGACCTACCATGGATACTGCTGCGCTCGGTTCTGTTCGATGGCAATCATCGCCACACATGGATTTGCCTGTGTATATATTGCTTTGTAACGTGAGAAAAAGCCGGAGCGTGTTTAGCTCGTAATGCGCGCCTCATTGGCGTGTACTGGGAGGGGATAGTTTGGCACTACGACGTGCATTCGCAACACAGAGCCTGAAATACAAACAAGCCCAGTTAGCTCCTGAGGCACTATATGTGCAGCGCAATAGGCGGTAGAGCTGAGACAGCGACTACGCCGTGATTCGTGTCAAAAACTCAGTAGTGCTGGAGCCCGACTCGGTAATGTCTTGTGGTAGTTGCTCGGCGAAGCAGGGAGGCAGCTTATGGCAAGAAGCCTCCGACGGGACAGCCGACTCAAATTTGCGTCGATGTTACGCCAGACGAAGGGGGACTGGTAACGCATTCTGCAGCTATTGGATGACACAAAAGAAAGGGAAAGCCGTAGTACAAGCGGGCGTTTCTGGATTTGGCGAGACTGCCTGCATTTGGACTAGACACAATTTACGAATATATCGCTAATTTACGTTCCAGCTCGGCGTGTAACTATAAAGGAGACATACGGTGGACGTCATCCCGTGTCAGGCCCTCGGTTGACGTTCGTCCTATGTCTGCTTACGTCTTGAACATCTGCCATCGCCATGGAGGTTTTAAACATGGGGGATTCGATAATTAATCCCACAGTAGCGTCATAGAGTTCCGGTTGAGCATGCGCTTAGCTCGCTGGCGCTAGTTGAAATTAGTTCCCTCTAGCGGCACGAGTATGCAGCGTGAAAAGCTGGCAGAGCTGCAAGCGTGAGAACAGTAGGGCTGTGCAGCTTATGAGCGCAGAACAGCCTCGGCGTGCAGGGGCCTTTGTATTGTTGCGGTTGTGGGCTGCTTCTCCCAGGAAGTACGCGCTGATAAGCAACCTTAGCTTGCTAGTGCTGTCTTTGGTACTTGTACACCCCAGGTTGTCTGATGGCAGAGGCAGACATCGATGCATATGTGTATGCGCGAAGATGTATGGCTTTGTAATGTAAGATGTGGGAAGCCCGATTTCTTCGGTCGCCCTCTAGTTTGGTATAAACTGCCTCAGGGTGTTTTGGGGCTGCTACAAGCATCTGCGAGACAGGCTTTGAGATTGCAAGCGACCTCAGCAAACTGCTGCAGCAATCTATGCGGGGCACAATACGCGGCATAATTCAGAAAACGAATATGCGATAGTCTGTGTCAAGAGCCAATATACGTATTGACACGTACCTAGGGCGTGCATAATGGTTTTGTTCTGCGGAAGAGCACAATAGTAAATGGCTGGCCGCAGCTGACATCGCAGCGAATACGAATTGTGTACATCGACGTGGCGCTTGCACTAGCGAAGGCGTAACTGGCGGCACTGATGGGTGTTTCGTTTTTGTCGAGGGTGTCGAAAGGTGCTGCGCGATTGCGTTTTTGGGCTGTGCCCAATTTATGTGAGTCGATCGCTTTCGGTCAAGCATGGCGTTTCGCTGCAGGGTGTTCGGTACATTTTTTCAAGATGCTCAGAGGCGAATGCGATACAGGCACCTTGCTTCACTTGCGTCAGTAGTCGTATGCGTCTTGGGAAATTTCACGTATCGTTGGTAGGCCAGTAAATACGACTACCCAAGCACACCACGTAGTCAGCTGCACCTTCCAGGGATTGCAAAAAAAGCGTGCGGTCTGTCCATTTGCCCAGATTTGAATACGTTCCGTTTGCCATTACGCTTATACGGTTTGCGCCGTTATACTGATAGAAGATGCGAACATTAACTTCGATCTTTTCCACGTTTTTGTGTATATTTCGGCAAGGTGCTTCTTCGTTGCTATATGCATGCATGCGACATAGAGTCTGACATTATAGACGGTACCAGCGAGTTGCCTAGACAGCCTATCTGCAGCGCAGTAGGTGGTAGGAAACGAGAGCAACTACGCATTGATTTGTATCAAACGCTCAGTAGTATTGAAGGCAAAGTCAGTTAGCCATAGTGGCAATTTTTTTTGCGGGTGCCAAGAAAATCCAGAGGAAGAACTGCTCGATGGCGCGTTCAACACGAATTAAGCAGCTACCCATGGCTTTTGCAAGGAAGGTCGCACAACTGAAACCTTATTGCGTGGTTCCTGGATAATATAAAGAAATGGGAAGCCGCTCCGAATGCGTCTCTTTGTGGTTTCGCGGCATTAAGCAAGCTGTTTAGCGTTTGGAGTAGGCGCAGTTTGCAGACATGTCTCTGTTTCTTGTTTGAGTCGGGCATTTAACAGGAATGCGTTCACAGCACTCCAATATAGATGGTGGAAGAAAACCGAGATCCGAATATCGGTCTGTACACAGGCGGCGCTGTCGGTATGCCGTGAAGGGAATCGATTACCGTTGTTTTTCCAGCGAGGGGAGATTCGACAAGCACGCCCATTTCACCCAGCTACATCGTTTTGCAATCACCAATGAGCTTCTCATTGGTGTAACAAGATTACAATTCCCTGCTCCTCTCAATAGCAACAAAAACAGCACTCGGTTCAGAGCTGGGGAACGTGCACATATGAGCACTTCTGGTCATGCAGTTGGTGTACCCGCGTCTATGGCAGCGCTACGATCAAATCGCCTCTGGCGTTGCCTCCCCTTCTGTCTCTAAACAGATAGTATGCATGCGATGCGGTGCCGGCATTGCGTGAATGTTAAGCGGCCGAGTGACTGGACTCTGCGTAGCAAGCTTGAAGCCCACTAAGCAAAACCATCTTGTACGCGATAACCTGGGTAGTTTTATGTTTCAAGGTATCTGCTGGCAATTATAGATGCACAATTCCATGGATGCAAATTTGTGGCCCTGCAGTGTGCTGAACGAGGGCGCGTTGGACACTAGACGTTCTCGTGCTGGTTATCTAGTGCTTGAGGGTGGATCTGTGCAGCATCATGCATTCACAAGGCACAGTCTGGAGTACCAAACGCCCTCAGTGAACTGCATAAGCAGCGTGCGCAGCGCAATATTTGGCCAAGTGGAAGCAGCGACTACGCGGTGATTTGTGTCAAACGTCTAGCATCTTTACGAACAACGCCACCATGCATAATGGCAGTTGGTCTTCAGATAACGGGAAGAGCAAGTGGCAAAAAGTTGTCAACGGGGCCGCCAACACAAATTTGGGTGAATGGTAATTGTAGTTGGACGAGAGAATGCTGAACGGGTGGCTCGTTATGCACGTTTTAGGTAGCACGAAGAGAAGGGGAATGTCTAGTACATGGGGACGTTCCTGGCTTGGCGAAATTACTTTTGTGCTCGGAGCATATGCAGTTTATGAAGAGGTCGCTGAGTTTCTTTCGACATCGGAACATCACGGCTAAGTGTTCATCGGCGTCCAACACAGTGGGCAGAAGAAACTAGGGAACAAGGCGTCGTTTTTATCTCATCCTAGGTTTTCCCTAAGTCTTAAATATCTCTCGGTATTGCTGGCCTTCCAAACAAGAAGCGATGCGAATATTTCCCATTGTCCAGCATCCAACAGTTTCAATTGAGCTTGCCCTTGGATCTCTTGCCCCGGAAGAACGCAGCTCCGGCACTGCTGGGAATACAAGTAATTTTTGGGAAGGCGGCAACAGCGACGTGCACTTGCTTACCGTACGGTTATGCAGTGTAGGCACTCTTCAACGGCCGCGGTGTGCAATGACTCCTCTCCTGTTGTGATCGCATGCTGTTTTGCCTAGGAAGTGTGCCCCTAAAAGCAAGCGTCACTGCCCGGACCTGTCATGGGTACTGTTGTAATCCAGGCTGTTCGATGGCAGTCATCGCCGCATATGGACTTGCCTGTGTATATGTTGCTCTGTAGTGTGGGAAGGTGCGGAACCCAAGCGTGGGTCTCCGTGTCCAACTTCCGTATCTGCTGACGGACACTCGTTTGTGCTGAGATCTACATTTTATGGACAGTGTCCTAGCACTTCGAACAGCTGATGTGTACGAGGAAGGCTGTTGTGCAGAGCGCAGTATGCGGTTGACGGCAGCAGTGGCTACACAGTGACCTATGCCAGATGCACAATAGCACTAAGGACCAAATAAGCAGTGTGTGAAAGCATAGGTTTTGAGAAGCACGAAGCGGAGAACACAGAGAACACAGCAGGAGGCCTGTTTACTGCGAGTAGCCTATGCATCCATGGTCCTTGCACAGGAGGACGAGGATATGATAGCTCATTGTGGGGCTAGGTAGGGGAAAAGGAAGAGCTGGCCTTACAGTTGAGACTTTTCTGGCCCGACTAGTTGAGGTGTTTTGCATTTGAATTATATGGAGTCAATAAATGTGTCACTAGCTGCCATTTTATATCGGCACTTTACGGCAAAGTGTTCGTATCCCTGCAACGCAGAAGCATGAGGGAAACCCGGAGCGGGGCCCTCAGAATCCGCATATAAAATGCGTACCGTGTTTCTTGCGCGTTGTTCGATCATCTTTGGTCTTCAAAGAAAATGAAGTTCCTCAAGGGCACTGAATGTAGGCAGACCTTCTGCCCTGCAGCTGGTATTGAGCGTGTGCTCCGTGCGCTTGCGGTGGTTAGCACCAGCCCCCTCTGTCGGTAAATGAATATGCAGTATTTGGCGGACACCTCTTCAAGCTAGGCATTTGAGCATTGTCGGTGTGCAGTTTTTGCGCGCAGGTGTATCGCTTCGGTGTGGCAAGGACTTCTCTAGAGACCCGGTAGCTTGCTGTTTTGCTTAGGATGTACGATCGTGAATGCAATCTTATATTCCCACCATTGCGAAGTGTGCTGTTACGTTTCCAGGCTGCCTGATGCCTAGCATGGATGTATATATGTATGTCTGCACAATTGTAGACCAGCATTGTGAGAAAATGTGGAAGCTTGTTCTGCCCTAGCCGCGGGCCTCGTTGGTATCTAGTGGAGCATGGTGTTTGGAATTACGAATTGTGCTTGTGGACCGGAACCTGTAATTATCGATGGTCCTAGTGGATGGGGGTAACAGTGTATCTGCAACGCAATGCAGGGTATGCGGCCTAAAGGACTGGGTGCTTTTTTGAGCCGAATGTTTAGAAGCACTGACGGGCAGGATAACGGTGGTTGTTTTCCGGAAGACGGGAGCAGCAAAGGGCTGGCGGGAGCGGTTAGAAGTACGTAAAAATTCAACGTACAAGGCTACGGCCAGAGTTCTCAAACAGATCCCACTTGAGCAGCGTGCGTGCATCCTGCGCTGAGGAATGTAGCGCGTTCGCCTTTCCTGCCTTCTACGAGCAGGCTATTGAAGTGCCCATACTTTGTGGCGGTAAGCCGATGATCACCGCTGACTTGTGCGACAGGGCTGTCAATATTGTCGTTGTCTGCACAGCCCTTGCCGTAGATAAAACCTACCTCCACCACAACCAGAACGCGAACTCATCGAATGGTCATGCGCTTTGTGGCGCTCTTCTTCTGACACTGCCTGGGAATTCTTTTTTTGGGGGTGCAGCTGGGCTTGCATTACCTAGAGAGTATGCTCATAACTGCGAGCGCGTCTGTGTGTGTGTCACGCTATCTGGCTGCAGTCGTTGGTGTATATATGCATATGCGCAGGGGTTTGGCACTGCAGTATGATAATCAGTGGGAACTGGTCTTGATTACGCCTTGCTATCGGGTAGCGACTGACATTACATACCACCTCAGTGAAGCTATGAAGCAGTGTGTATGCAGCTGAATGTGTTATGATGCAACAACGACTACACGGTGCTTTCTTTAAGGTGCCTAACAGTTTTAGCTGTAAGTGGGGTTATGAGTTACGGTAGATGTTATAAGGCTTGCGGGAATAGTGGAGGGGAGAACGCCGCGGACTGACCACCAGGAATCGTCTGAGTACCCATCGCACAGGGGAAGAATGGGGCGCAACTGCAAGGCCTTTGGCCATAAGACCAAAGGCCAGGAAAGCAGGGAAACTTCGTGCCCACGTTTGCTCCTGCTTTGCCGATGCGCTTAGCGTTTGTATGTTTACGTAGTGTGCCGCTATGTTATGTTCGTTGACGGATTGCATCGCAAAGCATTCAGTGCATTCCAACATAGACGACATTGCCACAACAGGAACAGGCCACCAGTCTACACGCACGTGATGTTCGTTTTGCGTTTATGGTGATTGACTCCGGTATGAACTGCGGCGGATTTTTTATCCCTAAAATACATGCCTGCTATGTAGAATCTGACATTGCGCACGATCTTACCAAATTGACAGTGGTGTATATACAGTGCGATAGTTGACGGTGACTACGCGGTAATTTATCTCGAACGCCTAGTAACAGTGGCGAATAGCCTGTGTATCTTTGATGGTAATCGGTTGGTGGAGGACTGGAACAGCAAAGGGCAAGACCCTGCGGACAGCGCGGCCAACCTAATTTGTTTCGACCTGCAAGGAGGTTGCGTAAAAGGAGAGTGAACTCTCTGCGGATAGGAATGCCTTTTGTTAACATGTACCGTTCGAACTGTCTTGTGTTTGGATTCTGCGGAATTGTTGAATGCGCCGCTGATACTCTTTCGATCCAGGCATATCGACGCACGGTACTAGTAAGGCCACTCCATTGTCACCTGAGGCGGAACTGGTAGACAGTCCCCTGGTTCATCCGCAATATTCGTACTACACGTCGTCAATATTCCCGTTGGCTTTCTATCACTGGGCGACCCAACAGATGCACCACTCCCCGAAGGCATCATCTCCGTTCTGCAGCTGGCAATAGGATTGACCTTGGTTTGCCTGACCAGGGTAGAATAAGCTGCGCCTGTCTATATGCGCAGTATCTGTAGGACGTCCCATGAGATATGGATGTGCGAGCACCGCTTCGCTCTGCGCTGTATGGCGTGCGCCTACTGCTGTGGTGCCACAGAGCCTACTCTCGGGCTACAGTCGCTCGGTGCACTGCCCAGCTAGTATGTGCTTACACGCAAACTCATCTTCCTAGCGCCGCCATGGATACTGCAGCGTTTGATAGCAGGCATGGAAGTTCATCTGCATGGGCCCCCATTTACGGAGTTGCAGTGCACGTGTCGAAGCTCGTCTCGCTGGGACCGTGCTCGTGTTTGGTATCTACCGGTGATGGATATTTCTGCGTTGCACAAATCTATCTATCTATCTATCTATCTATCTATATATGTAGGTAGAAAGTTAGATATATAGTTATAGACACAGATATAGGTGTGCCTGCGGGAGAGCTGAAGATAAAGGAAGCGCTCGCAGTGGATTGTTATTCGGCGTATGCGCAGGACAATACGGGGTGGGAAGCGGTAGGAACTACGCGGTCACATGGGCCAGTTGCTAGGCAGCATTGACTATAGGACCCGCTATGAAAGTGTATGCCCACCATTGGGGCTGAAAACCTGCGACGGCGGTATTCTGGCGATCCCTCGGTGCAGGCCGTACGCGCTGATTTGCATAGGATTCGTTGGACGTTGCACATTGCTCTCGTCTGTAGTAGCTCAGTGAAATCTGTTTCGGAATATACAGTCAAGTAAGATGCAGAAAAACGTAGTGAGAGGTACCAATTGAAGATGGTTGACGTTGGTGTAACGGCGTGCCATGCGGGGGTCTGCTGGTTGGCGTTCCAAAGCTATTTGTGGCTCTAGTGTTCTCGTGCGCATATGCCGATAAGCGGGAACACTCGTGTAGTTCCAGTATTTGCATGCTGTGGTATGTGACAGTGGTGCGAGTTGCATGCCTTTGCCTGTCGGTAATACCACTTGCAAATACAAGGGGCTGAACCCTGCCTTCGGAGCCCGCTGCTGCATGCCGCCACGTGCATCTGTTGAGATAAAAAATAATGCATGCATCAAAAATCTTCCACTTTTCTGACTTGCACAGGCCGTAGGGTTCGGACACAGCACGATGTTGGGTCGTCTTTTGAGTCGACTGCATGCACCTTGTTGGTGATTACAATCTTTGTTTGTCAGGTGGCGCCTTGTCGGCTTGCAAGATGGCATGCGTCAGTTTTGTGCTGGAGACTGGCCGTTTTGGTTCACACCATAAAGGCAGTTTTACGCGAGTGTGCAAGGTGTTGCATGAACAATGGTTCATTGTAGGTTTTTACAGGGCCACACTTCCACATATCTGCAGCGCCGCGGGCCGGTTAGATCAAGCTGCATTGACATACTGTGCGGCTGAAAGGGATTTTTGTGATGCGGCTGTGCACGGTAATCTAGAAGACAGTCATCAACTTCTCATTGGCGTTCCTCTAAAAGCGCATTGCGTTGCGTGCTGATTTCTACCCCATAATGCACGATGTCATTGAGTTTTGGCACTGTCAATGGTGCATCAATTCAGTGGAACTTTACCTGTCGAAACTGGTTCAAGAGAAAATATTCCTGGTACTTGCAGTTGCGTCGAAGCGTACAGTGTGGTGCATCGCCTCGATTGACCCCTTAAATGATATTTGCTTGTAATTGCCTATCCGACTAACACAGCAAGTGCGTCTCCGAGGAACGCCGTGTTTCAGTGGGAAACCAGATTGAGGGCTGGCCGTCCTTTATGCCGTTTGGGCACAACGGTAATGTTCCCTTGTCGACGCCTGACGCTGCAATCACCGGACACGCACAGCTTAGCGCGCCTTCTCACACAGCTAGTACGTGAAAGATGTCTTTGTGAAAGTTGCAACTTGTTAAGTACTACGAGATAGTCTGCTTATTAGTTCAAATCAAGCCTAAGTGATTGTCGCATTGCCAAAGCTGAATTATGATTTGCTCGAGGTTACATTTTCCAGCATCAGCACTTCGGGATCCCGTAAGGTGCAGAGATCTGTCATGCCGCATCATATGGGTCATGAATGCCCAACAACAATGCAATATACAACTTACCGTGGCGTATATATTCACACTTCATGATGCACCCCATCGCGTAAAGTTTACTCTGTTTGAGACACAGCCAAACAAAGGTATTTTGCCCTGATTCCTTCAGAACCTAGGTTAGCGCGCTCAAGGCCCTAGTATCATCCAGTTTCAGCGCATTCACCTTAACGTTTCAGAATAATGAGTGTTCAATCGTAGCGAACATGATGGGAGGCTGCAGGAGATGCGCTTGGTAGTGAGGAGAATCATATTTCCCGTCGCCTAGAACTGTTGGATCACTTCTGCCCACGTTACAGGCCAGAAGAAAGATCTTAATTTCCAGGACGTCCGTTTCACAGATATCGTAGCCTTTGCTAGTAGTTTCTGCATTCACACGCGGAGGTGCCTAGTTCATCGCATACTTCGCTTTAAAGCATCATCCGTATTCAGGCGGCCCCGTCAAGCACAGCAGCCTTACACTAAAGGGCGAAGATTACTGTGGATTCCAGTAAATAGCATCAATTCGTCAGAAACCAGTAGAGTTGGACGGGACGCCCATTCTGTCCAATAAGTGAAGTTCTGAATACACAGTAGTGTACAGGCGCAAATCTTGGTAAGATGATAGTGCCATATAGGAAGTACGCGTGAACCTGGAATTCTTGCAGGTGGGCATTCCAAGTTGGCTAGAGGCTTGGACGTTGCTCCATTAGCGCTCAGGCTTTCAACAGCAATGCAGTGAGTTTGGTGCTTCAGCGCATACATGTAACATAGGGGCAGACGATTGCTGACGCATGTTACGAGCTTATCACCTTGTTACACAGAAAAGATATCGAACGATAAGAAGCATTGCTTTCTTGGAGCAGCAGATGCCTTTCACCAACAAGCTTGTACGGCGGCGGCTTCGAAATGACCAAAAAATATCATTTGGGGCGCCTTTGGAGGCCCTATACTTTTTTGTTGCCCTACAAAAGTGTGGGAGTGAACAATCTATATTCGAGCAAGCGATGGTATCGGAACAAGCAACGGTGGCGCTGTTCTTTTGTGGGGTGCTGTTTTGGCCTGCTTGCTTGTGACAGTGGATGTACTTGGACTGGCTAATTATGTTGAAGATAACAACGTTCTGTTGATGAATAAGGGGATGTGCGGGTACCAAGGAACGTGATGTACCAGGTGGTAGGCTTGGCATTTAAACTTATGCCGAGTTGTACTGTTGGCGATGGTTAAACTTAAGCCGAGTTGTACTGTTGGCGATGGTCAAACTATAAATAGAGGATGCAGCATGCTTCTCATTCAACATTAGACTCACGAACCACGACATTCACGTTCCTGAACCGCACATATAGCACCTGCGTGTAACAGGCAGGCGGCTTGTTAAAATTATTTCTTTGTAGCTGCTTTAACAGGATAGTTGAACAGATATCGGGATGGTTACTTATATCTCATACGGCTGGCACTGTGGGAAAGTGGCATGATGTACAACAGCAAGTACGCAGGATGCCAAGATTCTGAACACGCGGAGGGCTTTGAAGGCATCTGGGAAGCTAGACGCCGTGCTGACGGGGTGGACCACCTTGGATGTACGTTCGAGGAAGACAAATAAATATGTGGCTTCACCGTTACACTTTTGACAGGCGCCGTATGCTGAAACTGGCCATTACAGATTGAGCGTGCGCTTCGCCACCATACTCAACTGTGAACGACGGGAGAGAAGCATTAAAGATCCCCTGGATCAATAAGAAAGACATTCGCATCAGAGGGTATGCTTTGTATGCAGGTGGGCCGCATGTTTAGTTCTTTCCAGTTAGTAATGTGGCCGTAATATTGACGTGCTTCACGGACAGAGGAAGCTTCACGTGCATCAGAAACTACACCGCTCAAGGGCAGGTCATCACTACTGCATCGTTCTAGGGCACGTGCTCGTTGGGACTCTTCCTGTCTGGCTCGGTGTGGTTTTGTCGTGAAATTGAGATGTCTTACGTGGATTTTTATCGAATGCCGCAGGCATACATCGTGGTGCCATTCTCAAATGGTTCTTCAGGCTGTATGCTTCCCTTTTAGACTGGGCTCACCGTTAACTGCACCTGCAGGCATGGGGAGCTCTCGAAAGCTGTTGGACATCCCGTTGACGGAAACCGCCGGAATGAGGGGTTGTTCCAATTTTCCTGTGCATTTTTTGCTGGTACACAGTAATACCTAGTGAGATTTAGACCGATGCGCTGAATGCATCCTGCAGAGCCGTGACCGACAAGTACAGCTGAAGAACAAATGCGCTCGTTATGGACAACGTAACGCCAGGCAGTACGCTTTTTGCGTAGCGCCCGTCCTTGAGCAGTTTCAGTGTGGCACGTGAGACATGCAGCACCGTGGGGTCCAGTAGTTCATTGCTAACTATTTTTGATGCACGATTTGATGAATCTCCCTATCTTGTCCAAGCATCTGATGAGCATCAATAAGTTGTTGCCGTGAAAAGCCTTTTCAGGGGAAGAAGAGGTGGCTAGCAGCCTAGCGGACGCGGTACATTGGGACAATGCGAGAGTGTTATGAACCAGGGAGTACGGGTGCACGTTGATGCACGGTTAAACGGGGTGCGTTGGGTACGACTGAAGGAACAAGGTTTCCGTCCAAGTGTGCTGAGAACCTGGCAAGACGGCCGATGTATGGTAACGAGAAGAATGACTCATGCCCCTCAGACACCAAGATCGTTGGCGACTTTTAGTTTCATGAGTAATTGCGGCTAGTTAGGCACTCCGTGTGCGGCCTCCTGGAAGTCGGCCAAACTGCAAAGGTTGTGAGCCCAGGCGCTTGTTGTTGATAAATATCAGTATGTACGTTTGGCCGCTGTGTGAGATCTGCAATCAGTGCTTCGGATGGCAGCGTAAATGCTCTCCGCAAGCACTTCTAAATCAGCGTATGGCGCTGTGGAGACATGCATAACCTTTGTAGATCCCAAAAGGCTGTCCTCTTACATAGAGAGCAAGTAACATACATTAGTCTCTCTATGCTTGACCACTAGCGTTGTTGCGGTCGCTGCACGGTGCGTGGATCTCGAAAGTTACAAACGAGCACAAATCGATGCTTTGAGTGCATCAGACAGTACGATATCTCTTTACAAGACCTTCGCGCAAACCCGTTTGGCCTTGAAAGAGTTCCGTGCATCAGGCAGTATAACTGTTCTGTCTCCTCTCTTTGTTCGTAGTGCGGGCGACGCGGAAAAACGCACTGAAGCTCTGCGAGAAGCATCTCGGAGTGCAGGATGGTGACACGCGCACCAGTTGAAAACAAAAAACATTACGCATCAATATCTTGTACCCTACAGGTATATGCTGTGTTGCTAAAATGTGAGCTCCTCTTTGGCCAAGGGGGTTGAATCGGCATGCGCATTGATGTGTATAGGATGAATGCGATGGCATTGTCATTGTTGGCAATAGGCGGAGGTTACCATCAGTCGGTACGTTTCAGCACTTTCCGACGTTGACGCGTAGCGCAGCGAAATGTGGCAGAATACTTTGGGGTTTCCAGTGGCGTGATGGCGGGGGTGAACTGCTTGACCAAAACGGCGGGGCAGTGTTCATGCTTAAAGAAGGACCATCCGGACAATCCAACTGCATGCATCATCGGGACTGTACTTAAGCGGCACACGTATAAGGCACAGCTTCCGCCCCCTTCTTTAAAGATTATCATTGGTCAGAGAGTGCGTTTATTGGGTATTCAGGCCGTCTAGTTATTGCTGTGGGCCTGCAGAAGTGACTTCCTTGGTCAAATGTCCCAGGCCTATGCTTTCTGCTTTCTGGGTATGCAGGCCGTCCAGGTATTGCTATGGGCACATTCTGCGAGTTTACAGTATATGCATATTGTATGGCGCCTTGAGCATGTGTCACGCAAGTGTGGCTGACGGAGAAAAAGGTGGCATTTTTCCTGGCCCATTCTCCAGGCAGTGCGTTCAGCGCGCATGGTGGAAGTTAAGCGGATTACTCCGTTAGTTCACCGAGATGACTGACATCTTATACTTGTTAATAGCCTTTGTAAAAATGTCCCGATTGTGCCAGACGCCGTGCTGCAGGATATGCAGGAAGCGGCTCATGTGGATCTACTCGCATGCGTAGTTCAGGCTGTATATTGATTGGTATCTTTGGTTTTATCTGGCGTGCCCCACGGAAGGCAAACTAAGTACGCATCCGAAACAACTGGATACGTATGCGAACACAGAAGGCATGCATCCACAGCTACCCACACAGGGAAATACCTTTCAGAAAGTACGCCGTATATTTGACAATGCGAACGATATGTACTTCGGGTAGTGTGGTAGCTCGAAAAGGCCCTTGGTACTAACCGGTGTTGGCTGCGCTAGTGACAGTGCACGTCGTTTGCTCCTCTGATGTTGTGTGTGACAACCAATTTACTGTTCACAATGCAGGCGCGAGAATTCATTTAAAGAAGTAAAGCACCTTCAACTCAGGAAGTACGCGTGAAATCCTGCAATATTGAGTGCGTGGGCAAAACGGCGTTCGGACAAAACAAGCTGGTCTTCCGCGCAGGCTTGAGACAGCGCTGCGGCATGCGGTTAATAGGACGCAGTGAGTGTTAGGGCGCTGTAGGAGTGTTATAGCAGCAATTTCCCGGTGCACTGATTGTTTGTCGCTGCACCTCACCTAGAGCAAGTCACTTGCTTTGTAGCCAAGGAGCTGCACTAGACACACATGCGGCTAAGAGAACTGTGCATGTTGCGGTTTGTCGTTCTCCAGGCAGTACGCAGACTACCGCCCTTGGAAACTAGCTAACCAAGTAGACAGTAATTTCAACTCTGCACCTTTATAAAACGGTTGCGTGAGCTTTTGTGCTGCGCGTGTTTGCGTTCTGAGAGGTAACGTCGTGCTCTTTCGAAAGTGCAGCGGGCAGATAGAGTGGGCATCTAACGTGACTCTTAAGAACTACTGTGCTTCAGGCTGTACGATCAAAAAAGCAAAACAAGGGGAATATTGAAGGTGGACAACAAGGTCTGGATGGGCTGTCCACCTTCAATATGCCGGTTTGTTTGGAACGGAGGGAAGTGTTGCAGGGTGTACGATAGATACGCTCTTGCAGCGTAAGTGACGGCATATCATGGACCAGGCAGTTAGTTATCTGTCTGTGCAGACCACGCATGCATTGCTTCGAAACAAGCAAGGCATTCGATGGATATGCTCAAGACCTTCGACGTTGTTAGATTGTGTCGCTGAAAGCTTCAATTAGTAGTGTATCAAGGCGAGACTACAGAAAACCTTTACCAGCATAGATTTAGACCCACAATTTGCGTGCATGTCCAAAACACGGACAGCGAAGGGTGTGCATGACGCTGGTGAGTACCGAATAAAAAGCAGCTAGCACTGCGGTGGCACAGAAGGTTCGTGTATCAGAGGGTGAGCCTTCGCTTGCAAACACTCTTCAAAGTGCCAGGGGCATCCGGGAACTTGAAAGCACTCTGGTGACGAATAAAGTGACAACGTATCTAAAAAAAACTCAACCTGCTTCGTAGACAAGTTGTTCGGTGTCGCCTCTTCGTCGATGGAGGTGCATGCGCAATGAATAATAGACGTGGTGTAACTCTACCGATCGCTCTGTTATATGTGCGAACTATGTGACCATGGGTCTCCAGCGGTATGGGACGTCGATCGACTAGGCAGTACGCGTACTTGCTAGAATCCATAGGCACCGAGTGCCACCAACAATAACAACAAGTTAAGACAAATTCCAGCACGCAAAGAAAACCGATAGTGCCCTCTGCCCGTGGAAGAGACCAGGAATTTTCGCCTGTCTTTGTAAAACTAAGGCACTGTTTGATTTTTAGTGTGTGAAGCGCATGGTAAAAGATTGGCATTGCAAACCATATGCGAAACGGAGTAGGAAGTACGCTTGCAACCCAGCAATTTTGCGCACGTTCTCAACATATATCAGCGTATGATCCGTAGCCGGCGCTCGTCTGCCCGTGATCATGCCTGTACGTCTGCAGGCAAACCAGAATGTACCGAGAAATGCAGTAGCAAACTGCAGCCTAGTCAAAATGTTAACATCGCGTGTATGGGTGCATTCATGATGTGGTTGGAGGAGCCATATGCGTCCGAAATAAAAGCATGCATGCTTACGCATTCGGCAGGAAGTAAGTCTCCTGTCGGCGTGATGCGACTGGGCAGAGCCAAGCAAGAGCAATTTCAAATTCAAGCAGTGCGGGGGGCTAGAAGGGTGGCCAAGAGCTTGTCAGAGGACTGGACTTTACTATCGAAGGCTCTGCAGCAATACAAGCGCATGTCTTTGTTGGAAGTGCCCATAGGTGCAATGCCTTCAAATGGGCTGCGCTGGCTTTTGGTGCACCGCTCCAGGCAGTAAGCTCTGGAGGCAAACGCTCTAGTGCAGCAGGCGGTGGTATGCTTCGTGTTGCCTCTCGCATGGGGAGCAGCACTACATTGTTATGAATAAGACAGCAGGCGTGCTTCTGTGGTCATGGGTTGAATGGTCTCCACCATGCGCTTGCCATTTGCATATCTGGGTTTTACAGGATGTGGTTGAACTGCTGTTCACCTGACGTTGTGGGTTTCTCTGCTGGAGAACCGCTATACAGTGGGCAATCCGCAACGTTTTACTG
>CAJFCZ010000036.1:25395-44693 GCA_904066245.1 Eimeria sp. OTU-Y
AGTAAAACGAAGTCAATGCTATGCACGAACGCAAACATTCAATACGTGTCTTGCGCCCCTAAAACGTGCCTGAGACACATCCGAGGAACTTTGCTCTCTTCGATCGGCTCAGGAGAGTGTTTGCAGGGACGTAGTCCTTCACGTTTTGACTTTCACCACCCAACAGGGAGTGGGTGGTCCACACTTGAGCTATCGACAAGAGCGTATTGGATCGTCAGGATCCCAATAGGGCCGACGATAACGTGCCACTTAGACACATCAGCACAGTTTTCATATGTTGGAGTAGCTCGGAAATACGTGTAGGTTCTGGCGACGAAGCAAGTGGCCTATGGCATTTTGGGAGAGATGTAAGGAACTCGTGATTGCAGTTCCAGACTGCGTGTCAAGGGACAGCCGTCCAGCCTGATGCTTGTAGGGAACGTGCGAGCAGTACTGCTTCGGGAACCAAGCGGTACACAGCTCCAGCTCGCGCATGAGTGGATTTGAAGATCTACTGAGTAAACGGGATGCATGAGGGACGTGGCAAGTGGGAGCACAGTGTTTAATGCTACTTGTGTTGGCTGTGGGATTGGGTATGAGCTTGCGTCTTCAAGGCAGATGTGGAATTCGTTGTTTCGGCATGTGTTGTGTGCTTTGTGTGTTCGTCGAATGTCCGCGTTTAATTCACGATGCAACCGCCGGAGGCCCTTGGGAGAGAAGGAACTGACCGTGGCAAGTTTTGATTATCCGAGTAGAACATCTCTTGGGTGCACAATACAAGTTGGCATATTTCAGTGTGTACTCATTTCCTTGCGCTGGTTTCAGAAGCCCTGCCGGTCTGCTGACGTGTAAATTGATTGCAACCTGTGTTTTTTCGGGAGGGATGTTCAACAAGCTGGCGGTGTTCCACCACGGTTACATCGCACGGCAGCCAGTAAGCTTCATGCCCAGAATGCAAATCACCTTGCGGAAGCACATCCCGACACGTGTGCAATTCAATTCTGCCTGTTCGGATGCAACCACGGAAGGCTTCCGGCTGTCAACTTAAGGCAGTATGTTAGATCCCAAGCTTAGACAAAACGGTTGAACTTCAGGAACAGTTTGAGCATTGGTGTATATCGCGGCTCGTTTAACAGGTACTCCATTGTAGTGGAGCCCCATTTTGGCAGTTCGTCTAGTAAAGGCCGTTGTTTCCAGGGGTAAACGTAAGTTGATTTCTCGCCGCGATCAGGTTTGCTGATTTGTCTGCTAGTTGAGCCAGATTGTGAAAATGTGGCGAAGAGGTAAGAGTAAAATCTGCGTTGTGAGGGGATCCAATTCAACAGGCGGTACAATTTATCTTTGAATGCATGGCACATCATCCATTTTAGGAAAAGCGAAAACACTCTTACGCTTGGGATTGTCAAAAAGCGGCAGAGTGCAGTAGGCGGGCGAGCGGCGTCTGACACAAGCATGCGTGTCCTATGCTGGGGCATTTCTCTTGGTGAAACTGGTTGTAGACGGTGATAAGCTTGACACCCTCTGCGAATTTGCTCTTGTGCATTGTAGAGGACTTAGAAGCCACATGTTTGCACTAAGGCATTACACAAGCGTCAGGTCTTACGCTAGCGGCATACACGGATGTGCACAACACGGTTCGTCAACATACAACATGGAAAACAATTCTGCGCAACCAATCTTCATATCGACCTCCACCCACAGGCAGAATTCTTGAAGTGTGCCGGGTGCTCTCCAAGAAGAGCATTGCCCTTTAGAAAGTGACAATACAGAAATGGGGCGTCTCGGTACAGACGAGTGCGTTTAGATTCTGATGTGCTGGGAGGCAGGTCGTAAGGGGAATCCCGAAAACTAGCTAGTGGCAAGATTTGCATACCCGCTTCGCCAAGACCTAAGGTTCATGTTTAGGGTGCACAGCCACACAGGATCTCCAGTGCAAATCGAACGGCGAGTGCCTTATGCGTAACAGTCGTGCGAATTTGTAAATGTAGGTAATCAGGCCTAGGATGGGCGCAGAACATACGCTGTAAAACCTTCACGCATGCTTCGCAATGTGATATTTGCGGACGCAGCGCCTCTACTGCTACTACTAGCTGGAAGCGTCTTAATTCGTTGTAGGCGACGGAGAAGCAGGTGTTGCAGAAGGTACGTATATTCAGTTTAAACGTGCAGGAACGTACTGCATGAACAAGCTGCGGTGAATGATCCGCATGCCATTGCAACACTGGCTTGCCAAGTGTGAAAAGGTTAAGCGAGTTGCGCTAACGTTCACACCTTCTCACAGTCGAGATTGTGTTCAGCTTTAAGACGCTGAAAACCTGGGACCTTTGTCGTTCTGCGCCCTCCCTAGATCGCGAGGGTCGCCGATTGCGTTAATCGAATTCTGGCGGGAACCATTCTAACGAGCAAGGGGTAACGTGGTTACGAAGGCTCCAAGCCTAGAGATTAATTTGGTGATGTTAGGGCTTTTGTAAGTGTAATACCGGCGTCATGAGCCCACCACTGCATCCGTAGTAAGCACATTGTTGCTGTATCAGCTATCCACGTGCCAGGCAGTAAGCTTGACCGCCATAGAGTGTGTGGGGTGTTAGCGGCGGCAGCTTATTGGAGACCACGGCATGCCACTAGACGTGCACATGCCCGTGTCCTAAACATTTTTCTATAGCTGACTTACAGGTAGCACGACTGTGAACGACCCACGCAAGTTGTGCCATTTTCGGAAGTTCGCTAGCACCACCACAAGCAATCTTTGCGATGAAAGAGAGACGCGCACCACTCACATGACAAAGTTTGTACGGTTTGCTCTTTGTTTTATGCTTATGCGCATTTTTATCCAAGCGAATAGAGGTGAGGGGGGTTCCCAAGCAACACCGGCACTTTTTGCGCTGATTTAAGAGCAAATCGGAGCCTATTTAACATGCACAACAGCCTATCCCAGCCGCCAATTCTCCATGGTCCCTGCTACGCACTGAATTCAATTGAAAGCCTAACTGATGAAAGTAACAGCGAGTGCAATACACCTGAACGTGTGCGTTGTTGTTCAGGCAGTGAGCGCATATAGAGCATAGCACACTATCAGTCGTACAAAAAATGAGTCCCAAAAGCCACGGGGTCCATATTGAAGCTTTTCGTTGTGTCAAAGTGTGATATCTAGCAGGCGTAGCCCGAAGGCGAGCATTGGGGCGCTGGCAGCGCATCCCCCTCTGGATGCTTCTGCATGCGTAGGAGTGTTCGGGTCTATTTTGCGCGTACTGCGGGCTTTTTGACCGCAGTGTTGGATTGTTGATGAGTGCACTTTTGTCGTATGAGCATGCCGCAAATCAGGCAGTAAGGCTCACCTCCAAATCGCGTGTGCCTTGGAGGCTAGGGCAGCAGCGTAGGGATTTCGCCTTATCAGGGGATGCGCTGGAACGACGGAACTGATAGGCCGTCTCAACCTTTTACAGCCAGTCAAATGGTAACACGGTTTTGAATGCTCCACGTAAGCTGTGTCGTTTGAAATTTGCCGCCAGTTCCCCCACTCGGGACTTTCGCGACGACGCTAAGGGACCCATGACCCACATGAGAAAGGCGGTGAGTGCTTTCCCTTTACTAAGTTAAAGAATAACTTTGTCCGACACAACAGTGAAATGGGGTAAATCTCAAGGTAAATTCAACAGTGTCTCACGGGGGCAAAGCAAAGATTATTTTCAGCCCACCACAGACTCGCACCGGCACTCTCCAGCATGGCGGGTTTTGACTTTCCTTGCTTTCCACCGTACTTGCTTTGTCAAGCCACCTTTGGGCAGCGGAGCTGCGGAAAGTGATATGCAAGCTATAATTTGGGTTAGTGTTACGCGCCAGGAAGTATGCTTGGTCCATAATCTCTGTTTGTGCTGGCAGATCTACATACAGTAGAATGAAGATACCCCAGTATGTTTGAAGTGACTCAACTCACTTTCGCAAAGGGCCGCACTACCCGAAGATATGCTGTTGGGACTGCGCATATCCTTGTTCCGCGGAGATACCTGTAGATGAAAAGATGATTAGCAGCAGGAACCCTACGACCACATCGTAACTAAACGAAGCCTAACGTTCAGAAGGTACGGGTGAATTCTCGAATCCGTTTGTTCCTGAAATTAGATCCGCCTTTGAGCAGCGGAGAGTGGCTTTGGCAGTATGGGAGTAGCATGCACTAGGCGGTACGTTTCGGTTGCAATATAAAGACACATGTCTTATTCAGAAGCTATTTGAAGCTGGGGCAAGCGCTGGCTGGAGGGCTCCACTAGACGCTAGCGTAGAGGGGTTGTTAGACTATAATGCTACAGGAAATTGGCAGTCACTGTGCCAACCTAATTATCAATTATTTTTCAGCCTAGTTTAGCTTTGCGCAATAATGTAGAGAACAAACATCATGTTCGGGAGAACGACAAGTATATATCGAGTTCCCATACCGGGTGCTGCTGCACATCAGCAAGTAGGCTCCTTGTGCATGGCAAGGTGGGCAAATCCTACTGCTGTTCGGCACTAGAATGTTTTAGGGGCCGCCAGCAGGAAATGTAGATAGTGGTGCAGAGCTGCCGTGAGCCGGAAAGGTGTGATTCAACTGTTCAGGCAGGATTCCCGTTCTCTGTAAGCCTTGGGTGCTCACCGAGTTCCCGTGAAGCAAATGGAGTATGCACTGCGGATATATAGTTGAGATAGAAGATAATTGCTGGCGTCTCCTAGGGTTCAGTCGCGCCGAACCAGCAAGTATGCCTAACACTGGAAAACGTATTATTTGTAGCGTTTTGGAGGCATGCACTCGTTCCGAAGAAGTGCTTTGTGGTTAAAGCGAACCGAAGCATGTCTGTAGGAGGAGTGATTTTGCACGTTGCACATGCAGGGAACGTCCTATATATCCAGTTTCTTGTCTGCACAGGAACTGCATGCATCAGGCAGTACGTTTCTACTGAGCTTTCTGTGTTCGAGCAGTAATGAAAGGCTTTTCCTGTTTCCAGGCAATCGCGATGGACTGTTGTTGAATTGATCGTCTGAGTGGCTGTGGATCTTAACATGACGGTACACCTTGGAGGCGCCTCATAGCTTTGGGACCTTTCTAAAAACCGTATGCGATGTCGAATGTGTGTTGCATATTTACGTAAACCGCCATGTTTCTAAGCGCATGGTAACGGGATTTTGAGTTGGCGCTTCCGTTTCAGTATTTCCTGATCCTTTCGGAGAGGGCACAGGGAGACACAAGGCATTCAGTTGTTGATTTGTGTATATACGAAAGCCATGTTCATAGCCGATTGAGGGGTTACGATGTTTTTTTTTGTTGTTTTCTAATGTCGATGCTGTCGAACGTAGTAGGTCATTGATGCGGAGTTGCGAGGGGGGTCGTGTGTCGGGTGCAGTACATTGGTGAGTGCACGCGAAGAGCATTATTTGTTTTTCGTAACCTCCCGTGCATGCGAGGAAAGCAGTAACTGTGCGCCTTGCTTTGGTGGATAGCTGATGGCGTACATAGGGGTTTGCGCAGTGGTGGATCCGCCTGAGTTCCCGCTAACGCACACGCAGGCGTCCAACAAGGCGTTGGATGTCGATGCATTGTGTGGAAACTGTAACTGCATGCACCAGGCAGTGCGTGTGGCCTCTACAGAGAATTCCTCATGGCGTTGACCTAATAATTGTGCGGTACAGAGCGCGCTAGCGGCGAACCAGTACTGGGCCATCTCTAGCGTGTAAATGGTCGCCGGTGAAACGGCGTTATACATTGTAAACATCGTGAATGCATTTTCCTTTTGTTTCCTTCAATGCGCAAATAGAATATATGCGCTCCTGCGCCTCCCTGACCTATATGTGTCTGGTACACATTCAGAAACGTGGATGCGACCACGGTACTCAGCAAGTATGGTTGGCATCTAGCTTGCTCGTTGACAGGGAATGTTTGGACAAGGATGTAGTAGACAGACGTAGACAGCCCATTCATATAGGAACGTCACATGCTAGGCTGTACGCTTGAAGCCCATTCTTTACACAGGGGTAGTGCTCCATGAATAACCCAATAGCATGGGATTTTTAGTGGACCCACAATATTTCCGGGATACGGTGAGGGTCTGTCGGCCAATTCCGTGCTGCCATTTCAATAAGCTGCACCTTTTGTTCCAACAAATAAATGGCAACATACCGCCGTTCTGTTCTACGAAGCGGGCGTACAGCTGATAGCTTGGATGTTGCAGGCGGTACGCTTGCTGTGTAGAGCATGGTTACCTGCGCATCATAGTAGGCAAGTAAAGATTGGCTGACTGTTACACATCGTTGATGTGCTGAAGTGCTGAAGTGGACCGAACATTGGCAAGGAAGGCTGTAGTGCTCTAACCATTTTTGTCTGTTTCACACTATCTAGAACGTTGTCTACTGCTAACTTCCAGGCAGCTGTGCTGAGTGCCGTGCACAGCCTTCGCTAATGGCACCAACGCATTACATTGCAATAGGCAGTGCGTTCTGCCTCTAGGCCATGTTTCCTGAAGTTTGTTTTGGACCACAGCGAAACTCACACGTCTCACAGTTGAATAGTGGTATACCTAAGCGTCGAAGGTGATGCAAAGGGAATAAGTGCAGACGCCGGTGACGTGTCAGTAGCCCCGTGGCTTATGCCAATGTAAAAATTTCGCGGACCAGGAAGTACGCGCGATATGCGTGCTTGCCGCTCCATAATGCATGCTGAAAACATTACGGGATTTAACTTTTTGCTTTGCAGCATATGCGGTAGTTAGGGGCTGCTAGTTGCGACAGCGCTGCATTGCGTTCCAAGCACGCTCTTTTTAAATAATGTTCACCTCCTGGACCCTTTGCAGACGCTTGGGAACTGAGGCGTTGCAAGGTGATTGCTAAAGTGGATCTTCGGTGATGATCTTCGGTTGCTCCCGTTAGACAGTATGCTGTGTCTCTCTTGATTCCAAACGACCCGTGGGGTGAGTTTTATGTCTTTTTGTCTACAGCGCTATGTTTGAGCCATTATTCGTGATGGCTGATAGAAAGTACGCCCGCTCGCTGAGCTACATATGTTGGCACGGCAAAGGTTGCGGAAAGTATGTAGATCCTTTCTCTCGTTATGCCGTAGAATTGTTCCGCTTGCCACCACGAAACGTCACTACGTTAAGCATTGTTTGTGGCATTTCCACACAATTTGACTAGTATTTGTTCTGTTTGTTAGCCAATCCAGGTAGGGCAGTTGGAGTGACTCTAAGGGGGGCATATAATTCGATGGGATGTTCTGTGGAGACACGTGGTATATGGCGCATCAGGATGTATTTCTGACACCTACACGATTTGATTATGACGACGCGTACCTGCAGACCCTTTACTAGACGGTCCCTGTGTCTGTCGGGGGAGCCGGAGAGAAGTTGTCAGTGCAGCTCGTTACATACCAATAATTGTGTGAAGATGCTGCCATGGGTCACACCAGCTTGTAAGTAACAGCCCGGTCCCTTGCTCGCATCCGTTTGTGCTTAGTTGGTACACGTTCCTGCAGACAAACACCAGTGTGATTGAGTACCCTGCATTTTTGGGGGGGACCCTGTTCACCTCCAAAACATTTTTGTGCCTGGTACGGTGCTTGGTTGGTGGCAAGGAGAGCTTGAAAGCGCATTTGCACCTTGCGGAGCGGCTTCAGACAAGAGTCGGCTGTGCACTACTTTCGATTTGCACTGCACGGATCAGGCGGTGAGCTTTTTCTTCATATTAAGTGCGCTGGAGATGCTGCTGTGCCTTTTAAGATACTTAGGGATCCCCCATAATCGGGTAGCTGCATGTGCTTGCATGAATCAAAAGGAGCGGTCACAGTAGGCATGCTAAGGTTGTGTCGCATTTGTTGCTGGGCTGCGCCTTGGAACAACAGCTCTCGTGCAGTCCTACGTGGAGCAAGCTTACATGATATGATATTAGTATAGCGGTAGCTGATAGGGCATGCGTGACGCCCCTACATAAGTGCCATTTCTCAGGAAGTACGGTTGATTTCCTGGTGGGCGGACCGGAAACAACTACCAGCATGAAGATGAAATGTAGGATTGCTGAGCTTTCACGCTTTGCTGCTGACACGGTCGGTAACTGGATATGTCCCTAGAGATCTCGTACCTTGCTATTTTAAGTAGTAAACAACAGAAGTGCTCTTGTTGTCTCAGATACAGGAGTGAAATGGGTGTGCAAGCGCTGCTTGCAACAGGCAGTACGCGGCGTACAAGGTCTTTATTGCAGCCACTGTCTTCAACCTCAACGATTTCCAGTGTGCACACCAAGCCACGGGATTTTTGTCATTTCGGAGGACACTTTGCTTGGCAGCTTATTAGGGGCGAGAAGCAAAAATACCCAAACTCGCCATCTCTTGGTACTGCAATTTTGCAACGATTTTAGTACTCTGGAGGAAGAGGTGGGCGCGAAGCATGTATATGCCACTGGAGGGCGCGAGGCAGGTGTGGATTGTGAAGGACACAAAGTGATGCTGAATAGGTAGTACGCTCTCAGACAATACATGCCAGGCATCCGCCCACCCCCTTCGTTTGCTGAGGGATTCCTTTATTGTCCGAGTGGAAGACAGTGGTAGCTTAATGGCCAGGCGACGCCATTGCCCTCGCACCATGGTCGCTTCGCTGCGAAAGCGTGTGCTTGTTCGCATGTGAGCAGGTATTCTGCTCTGGACGTATTGCTAGTGCGTAAAACTGAGTTCAGGTTGAGGCTCTGCAGAGACTGCAATGTGCCAGGAAGTGCGTTGAACTCCGGCTTACCCATTTACACACTTTTTAGTTAGTGTCCCTGCAGTCTTGCAAGCTTGCTGAAGCGCTACATTATTTCCTTGTGTACGCGGAGCAGTCGGGATTGGCTGAGGAATAACGGGAGTCTCCGCTCAATTGGGCTGGTCACCTGTACTGCTCATGTCTAACGGTGTGGTTGCATCCACTGTAGGGCCGCGGGGGCGGCTGCGCATTAGAAAGTACGTTCGGGCCCTATGCCTCGTTCACGGCTTAGAAACGCTTGAGCAACTAGAGCCTGTCGCGACTGTCAGGTTAGCGGCAACTGTATCAAGCTGTAAACGGGTACAGAGCGTTGCGGACAGATCTGTCACCATAATCGTTATTCGCGGTGTCTTCAGACCGGTGCGGGGAGAAACGTTCTTGATGAAGACTGAGGAGAGACATGAGGCATATGGTGTGTCAGGTAGTATGTTTCGTACCTCGATTGTGGTGACCGGCGACGGTTCAGATATGACACAGGTACTGTTCACTCTTCGCGAGGCATGCACAGATAGTGAAGCGCTTGCGTGCGGAATGCGCTGTTTTTTTTTTGGAATACAGTCACGCGCATGGTACACAGCGCGGAACAAGGCTTACAGCGGCCGTCGCGCTCGGGGTTTGATGTGGGAGAACAGTATATCATAGTTACAGAAGAAAGGCGTGCATCAGGAAGTACGAGCAGCTTTTGATGCAGTCACGATGACCGTGTTGGAGCTGCTGCAAAATGTACGAAGATTGTAGTTTTTGCGATAACAATTTTAATCCAGAATCTACAATCTGCAGCACATTAGGCATACGAAAGAGATGAGGGCAGCTCCCTTTTGACCATGACTATTTGGTGCACCTGCCAGGTCAACGGTTTAGTGCCACTAGACTGCTTCTATTCTGGCCTACTCGCTGTCGCACCGTGTTTTTGCTGCAGTAGGGTGGCTAACAGCTGAAATACCGGGATGTCCTGGCAAGAAGGCGGGGTTATTTACCAGGAAGTATGATTGGCATCTGCAGCGTGCACACGACCCTCTCGGTCGATACAAATTGTCGAAAGGCATGGCTTTTGGAGCACTCGCAGGAGCCCTTAGACGAACACGCATTCTTGGAATGCATAATCATTATATTATGGGCGCGCGTATGTTAGGCTCCAGATCAGCTCTCAAATGATGAATGCTGCCGCACGTGTCGTGCTCCGATTTTATTTTGTCGCTGTCGTGAGGCAGTGTTTACATTCTAGTGGAGTCATTTAGCCAGCGCGGTCTCGATCAGGAGACAGACGGGCGATTTATAACAGTGTGGAAATTGCATGCATCAGACAGTAAGCTAGCGCTCAAGCGCAAGCAATTTGGGAGAACGCAAAGCCATATGGCTAACCCGGAAAGCAAGTCAGTAATGGTGTGGTGAAAGAATTCGAAGAAGCAAGCATGCTACGGCGGCGTTGCATACCCCCAATATGGGGTGAATTTCAGTGTGATTCTCTTGCCAAGGCATGTTTGAAGTATAGACTACTACTTCAGTTGGTGCCACGAACTAGAAAGTAAGCCTGATCGTCTAATAAGGTGCCAGAGGCGTCCAAATGAAGCAACGGACAAATTCAGTGTCTTCCAGTTGTCTTCGGGCAGCATAAGGAACATTTAGTCAAATTTAAAAAATGTGTGGTGCGCAGTTTTGTAACTATAGCCTCGTATCATATGCATCCACCATGCCGGCCAGCCCAATATGTTGAGGGGGCTTGGGCTGACAAAGTAGGGGGAGGCTGTGATCAGGGCCGTGCGGGGTAACCCGAGCTTGGCGGAGCAGAGGGTGCGTCTGGATACCAGACAGCCCACACAAACGTCGGTGGATAGCCGTCAATGACATACTGCAGTTACCCTCATGCGCATCTTTGCACCCCAGATAGGCAGTTCGCTGCTCCCCGAAAAATATGTTTAACTTCTGGCAGGTGATTGTTGCTGCATTACTCAACCGCCTACGGCCGCACCTGCCCATCAACCAAGCGTTTATCGCACAGTTGAGGACGCGGACAAGGCGCTTGTTGAGCAAGACCGGCGAATTTATGCAATAGGCAGTAAGAAGGAACTGTAGACCATGCATCGCCTATAGTTCATAATTGGTGGAAGGCGTGGCGCGAGCTAGAGTCCTAGAGGACGTAGAGCTGTCTTGAGTGCGCCTTTATGCATATTGCGGGTGCATGTGCACCTTTAACCTTTGTAGTTTGCCTTTCTCTATCCTAGGGACTTCACGTTTCGTGAATTTTCGCCCCACTCTTTTTTGCGCCCTACGGGGCAAACCGGGGATCCCTATGCAGTCTGGCTGACACGCGAGACTCCAGGATGGTTCAGGACGGTCGAAGGGCTGTGCATGCCAGATGGTGCGGTTAATGCCTACGCTGGAAGGCAAGGATGCTGTAACAATAAGACTAGGTTTTCTAAAGAGTGTCTGTATCTGTTTGCATTCGCTCACAAAAAACGGGGAGGTACCGCAATGCATCGACGAAGTGTTGTTGCAACACTCACAGAAGTAGCCGACGTTCGTTGCTCATTTGTGGATAGTGCTACGTTTCAGGAAGTGTGTAACGAACCAGCATGGCTGCTCGGCATTCCGCCGACATACTTGATGGTGTTGCAGAGTGTCATACGATGGAATCTGCAGCTGAGGTATAGAGCCCCAGTATGGCAGGTTTGTACGGCAACTGGAAAATCCTGCACTTTGTAAAAATCATTTGGAAAGGTTATATGGCGTCCATTGTGCGAACAGGGAGGCGTCGGCGCATAAAGGAAGTGATGCGCACTTTCCCGCTGGGTGGTTAAGGGGCGGCGGCATTAAAGGTTTATAGGCAACGATATATAATACAAAAGGAGGTATGCCACATCCTAATATCACTTTGGCGGGAATGCTGAGCCCACCTGTCGTAGCCGCGGTTTCTCGAGCCTCCCCAACAATGTGGTAGGGCCTGTCCCGCAGATACTGTCATCTCGGAATAGCCCATCAGGAGTAACGCCTAGTAGTCTCTGCTTTTCCCTATTGACAGTGAACTTGTGAATATTTCTTTATTGATTGTGAATATGTGGCTCATCAATAAGGTGTTGGTTTTGGCGATGCAGAAATGCCATTCAATAGGCAGTACGTTTACCCTTTAGGCTGCTTATCCCTACGGTGTACTAGATGCAAAAGGTTAATTGTTTGAGCTTTGGATTGCAATTTGTCATACGATTGTGCAGAGTAGCTCTAAGGAAACAGAAATGCTACAGCGCATCGTAAGCAGGCTTTGTTAAAGGGTCGTCTTGACAAAACTCAGCTCTGGAATTATTCTGAAGCCTTAAGCGATTTTGTTTTCGAGCTCAAAGCAGAAGCCACCTGAAGCTGTATGGGAATGCGTGCAGAATGAGATTGTTGGACTCCGTGCCGCCAGTTGGTACGCTGGATGCTTACGTTGTGAATACCTAATGCGACTTAGAGCGTCAGAGAAAGGCCGCCACATCCTCTTCAGGCCTGCATTGGAATTGCATATGCACCAAAGATGGCAGGTCGGCTTTGAAACGGTCTGCTTCATCGCTGATGCATGGAGGCCAAACCTGGCCTACTAAAGTGTTGGGGGACAAAACCACTTAGGGTGCCGCGTTCTTTGGGGCTTTCCGTTCAAAAGATTGTACGCATGCCCAACGCACATTTGGTGAACCTTTGCAACAGGCGGCTACTTGGAAAAAAATAAGAGGCTAGTTGTAAAAGAAGACAGGTGCTTCAGGCGGTGCCAAAGCTGGCGCCTGTTTATCGCATTGCGTTCAGGAGGATGGCTCTGATGTAAGTTGGGTATGATTGGCGGATCTTTGAATAACAAGTTGAGACAACAATTCCGTGTATCCCATCGCCTGTGCCATAAAACAGGCAGTGCGTTCACCCACCAGATTTTAGGGAAGAATGAAAATGTTAGTAAATACGTGGGGCTGGATATACCGGAGAAAGAAATAGCAAAGTTTGATCTTTTAAAGGTAAACGACCGGCAACTTTATGAGACGCGACGCGGTGGGTCGCAGGCCGTACGCACTATATTCTCTGCTGAAATGAACTGGAGGGGCAATTGAGAAGACTGAGTGTTTTTTCGTCTGCATGCGAGTAGAGCAGTAAATGTGGGTTTGTAAAGCACGTCAATGGCGGACGTAAGGTGAGTTCTTGTTAAAAACTGCAGCATTGGCTTTCGCTACAGGACGTATGTTGAAACGCATTGTTGTTGGTCAACGCTATGCAGAGTTGCGTGATGGTGCTGCAGAGCTAACATGTGTTTATGTCTTAGGCCTGGCGCGTCCTATCTGGTAGCGCTGTGCTGCAGAAAAAACCTCCGAGCGTCTTCAGAAAGCATTTGGGTGGGGCACGAGGCCGTGCAATATGTACAGGAAGGAGGCGGCGGGGACGGGTAAGGAGCCAACTTTGTGCTAGGCGACACGCAACCAGGAGGTACGCTTCGTGTATAGTCTATGCAGGAAAGAATCGCTTCCCACGAGATGAAAACTTGGACGCCGCTGGGCAGTCTGCAGACGCCTGCTACCGTTATGAAAAGGACCTTGGCACTATGCTTTGTTATGTTTTGCTGTTGTGTGTGCCAGTGTAATGCTGATCATTTAGAACGATTCGGAGCTACGGGCGTCGTGATTTAAGCTTAGTGCAGGTGATGAGAGAGGAAAGGATGAGCAGAATCTTCGGCTTTTGGTGTGAGGTGCACTAGGCAGTACGGGTCGTACACGTTCTAAGAAGTCGTCTGGGTGAAAGTCCACATATTTTCACCCAGAAGAATTCTCAGAATGTGTATGGCAGATGAGACGCAGTACAGATGTGTTCTTGCGTTCAGCCCTTCTTGATGGTTCTCAAATGTACCAGCTGGGATGGCAATGCCTTTAACAACCTATTTCTCGCCTTTTCCTCCAGTGAAGAAGTCAATGTTTGCGGACAGATCCGCTGTGCTCCTAAAGAGTATATTTGACGTGGGATCGTCGCTGTCTAAGGGGAACACCATCATTCATCATTCAGGAAGTGTGTTTGAGCTAGCGTGAATACACATAAACGCATTTTTGTAAATGCTTGGATTGCCGATACCCGCCAAGGATATCTTAATAGGGTGTCAAGTCATTGCAACTTCATGCACACGAAGGAAAGGGAAATAATGAGTACCCAACGAAAGTGGCAATATGGCTTCGTGCTGCTGGGAGGCATGCACGACTTCCTGGGCTTTGCAGAAACCCTGCAACTCGGTTTTTTGTTTGCGGCGTGCAATGCAATATTCATGTTGGCAGCGCTAGCGCATGGTTTGTGGCAAACAGATATACTTATGGTTGTAAAGCTTATGCTGACTGTGCGGTGGGTGGATGGCGGAATCGCAGCAGGGTCTCATGGCATGCACACGTGCTTCGAGGCTCCTGTTATTGGAGGTGGACGCTATTGTTTGGCTAGTGCGGACTGCTCGAGTGATGCATGGAATCTCTACGGATTGTTATGTATTGTTATGTGTCCTGTGCTCGCCTTTTGCGCAGAAAAACAAATCCGCGTATGCGTCTATGCAGATGCAAACGATGGACCAACAGTCTGCGTTGCAACGGTTTCAGTTGGATATATGGTGGCCTGTTGCTTCGCTAGGAGCATCCGCTTTCACCAATGTTTCCGAAGGCACGCGAAATCAGGCTGCAGTATTGAAGAATTCGGTGAGCCGTTAACCTTCCCCGAATTGCGTAGGTGTAGTTGCGTTTCGTCGGAACTGCAGCGACGAAGCACCCGAAGAGAAAGCGCTAGTGGAGTGAGCGCACACTCTGTATGGCATGCAACGCGTTGTCTCTTTGTTGACCAGGGTGTATGCGGCGTCTGCCTCCCTTGCTTGTCACCTTCGACCCTGGCCGAAACGTCTGCATTGCAACTGTTGCAGTTGGCGATATGGCGGTGTGTTGCTTCGCTCCGGGCATCTGGAACCTCACCGTCGTCGATGCGAATTTGCCTGTCTCTGTGTGTGACCGCCTTGCTGCTACGCAGCTGTCCATCGCCGGTAACGCGGCAAGTGATACACTGTGTGCGATGTCGCTGCTCTATTATGGAAGCGGCTTCAACACCACGGAGCAAGCGGAGCAGATGTTCGGGAGTCCTATGTCTCCCATGAAGCGCCTGAAAATGCTCGGATGCTCTGAAGCGAGTGCGTGTAATACGCACGCGTGGGCGGGTAGACTGGCTGCAGACCATATGATGCACGCCGCAAAGGCTGCAGGGATCGTATTAATTGTACTAAGGTGTAGCAGAAGCATAGCGAAGACCGACTGCCTGACATCTAGGCGTTTCGGGTAACGTGATGGTGATTTGCGTGGCTTTCGAGGCTTTGTACTCCTCGGGGACAGAGTGTATAAGGACTTTTTACATTGCCACATGGGACTGTGGGCCTTTGCCGAAAACTCTGAGCTGTTACTGGAGTACAGCTTAGAGGTTCCTCATTCGCCCATGCCCAGTGGACTACTGGTATGACGTCGTGAATGCGTCTACGCAGGAGTACAATTGCTCACATGGGTGCATGCCAACAATGAGCAGCGATGGCTGACAAGTTGCACGATTCCCTATGCTCGTTGGGCTTATTTAAACGTGGCACGAGATGCTGCAGTGCCGCACCAGTAGCACATTCCGTTTTGGACTGAGATGTATTCGACAAGCTCCAATATGTTCGGTTGCCTTCAAGCGAGTAAGTGTAAAAGCACTGGCCTTGCTTGCAGAAGAAGGACCAGGGAAATGGTGCGAACCCAACAATAGTGGCAGTTCAACTTCAAGCTTCTGGGAGGTATGCACAAGTCCAAGGGCCCTGCAGAGGGTCTGCGTCTCCGTTTTGTGCTTGCAATCTGCAGAGCCATATCTAGATTGTAGCACAAACGCACGCCAAACCACTGGACGCAAGAGATGGCAGCTCCGTGCAGCGCGTTGTTGGCTTGGATAGGCACTTGCAGGCGCATGGCAAAAACGTTAGGAGTTGCCGTGACGGAAACCGGTCGGCGACATCTCGGCAACGTATCCTTGTAGATTTGTTGTTGTTGTTGTTGTGGATTGATAACGGGATCGCAGCAAAATCAGCTGCCGTGAACAAGTGCTTCATGGCGCCCGTCATTGCAGGGGGGCATGACTACTTGCATGGTGGGGAGATTAGTGTTGAAGTAAAGAATAGAAGCTGTGTCGATTGTACGGTGTTTTCCGTCGGCTTTTTGATCAGAAAGACAATTCCGCGTATGGGTCTATGAAGACACAAAAGGTGGAAATAAGAATTGAATGGCGTAGCAGAGGACGAAGAATGCGTGGCGCTTTGCGGTAACCCCCCCGTTCACCAGTGTGTTCGAAAACACGCGAAATCATGCTGCAGTGCTGAAGAACTCGGTGAGCCGCACACCATGCCCAAATTGCAACTGCGCCGAATAAATGCCCGAAGAGTAGGCGCTAGTGGAGTGAGCACATGATCTGTATGGCATGCAACGCGTTGCCTCTTTGTGGACCAGGGTGTATGGCGCCTTGCGTGTCCCTTGCGTGGCACCTTCCACCTTGGACGAACAGTCTGCTTTGCGGTGGCAGTGCCATATCTCCAACTGCAGGTGTGTTGCTTCGTTTCGGGCATCTGGAACCGGAGAGTCCTCAAAGCAAATTTACTTGTGTCTGTGCGCGACCGGCTTGATGCTGCACAGCTCTCCATTGCAGGTAACGCGGCATGCGGCTTTTTTTGTATGGTGTTCTTGTGCTATTATGGAAGCGACTTAAAGGCCAAGCAGCAAGCGAAGCATATGCTCACGTATCTTACGTTTTTCATGAAACACCTGAAAGTGCTCGGATGCTCTGAAGCGAGTGCGTGCAGTAATGACGCGTGGGTGAATGAACTGCTGCATACTAAATGGTGGATTCCGCACACACTAGAGGAAGCCTATTGATTGTACAAATATGTTGCTTGATCATTAACGCGGTTCATATCTTCCCTTGTAAGCGGTTGGGAGATGGGATACTGTATGCCTGGGTTGGGTAACATGGGGCACATTGGGATTCAGAGTGTACGGGGACTTGTTGCTGCATGAGACGGTTGACGTGATGTGCGTTGTTCTAGTGTAGGCTCAAGGGTCGGCCTTCTGTCTGCCCGTTGGGCTAGTGGAAACCACGAAGACGCCTTCGTGGGTGTGCAGTTGTTCGCGTGTGGCCGCCTCACAACGCAGCGCCGCGGCTTGTTTCTGATCAGGCCGCGACGTACGTTGTGATTATTTGAACGGGACAATGGCGCTTGCAGGCCCGTAGCAGTAGTGTATGCCGTTTTCGACTGAGATACAATGGAATGCTCCAATCAATTTTGCCGGTAGACGACCAGGGCGTGTACTGTCTAGTCATGCGCGTGTTTCTCAGGCCAGCCTAGTTGCGTTTGGCGTTTACCCCTGGACAAGAGCAAACCGCGTAGCTCATGCAACATACGGGGTTTTTAGCAAGCTGTACACATCAAGAGTGGAGTGACTTAGTGACAGATATAATGCATAGCTATGGGCGGAATTCGGCGATTCCCCTTATGCAAGCGATTCATGTGTGTATCTCGAGGCAGTCACTGGGTAATACTACTGCACAAAGAAACAGCAAGCGAATGTCAAATAGCGTACGTTCCCAATGCGTCGTCGACTAGCATGGCTAGCGTCCGACTAGAGCGCAGGATTGAGGTGCAGCTGACGCGTGCACCATTTGAAGTAGGTAACACTGAAAGCCACGACGTCTTCTTTCACCGCTTTCCGTAGCATAGGTAATGGCGTTTTGGCACACTGCGAAGACCATTTTGTGTTTGGCATCCACCTGCCACAGCATTCTACAGTTGCAACAATTCTTATTATTAGCTTCATTAATAGAGCATTCAGATGCCCTGCTTGCCCTTTAGCTTGTGCGTGCATACTCGAGAAGGCTGCGAAGCAGACAGGCGGATAGTTTTTTTTGAGCTCCATTAGGCACTCGCCCAAAGGGTCATATGCATCTGAAAAAGGCCGTCCCAAATTTACTGTTTCCGTGAAAGCAGTAGAGATGGCAGGGAATGCAAATGGCGGACGCTGTTCCCCTGGGAAGCATGTTGTAAAGCCCCGACGACAATCTGCAGCGGCAGAGGCGGACCGAGGAAACGCAGCTTCGCTGCCGGCACGCTGCATTTCCTGACTTCTGGGCAATCTGGACCAATGTTGTGCACTAATGTAGGAGGTTTAAGCTCGGATTTGTACAAAGCAAGGAACAGACAGCGGCCAGCGCGGCTCGTTTGCTGGGAATGCATGATACAGTGGGAACGCGATGCTTACTTGTTTGAATGCACATGCGTATCAGGGCTCCAATATGTCTGCAGATATGTGCATGTACCTCTGCATAGCCTAAACAAGCAGCGCAAAGAAGCGGCTGCTGGCAGAAATGTTACCCGTGATGCACTATTCGAAGACAGCGATTGCGCTAGTACTAAGGCGGCTGTGTTACAGTTTCTACAACTACTACAAAGCTATTCGCAGATAAAAGGCGTGTTCACGGGAATAAAAAGGGCTTCATGGAAAACGTGGAGTGCGTTTGGCGCAGAGTGTACGGTGACAAATAGCGTGCCCAGCATCGTTGACGCTAGTAAAACCCTACGCTGTATGCGTGCACGCGTGTTACGCTAACAGATGCTTTCCGCTAGCTGTAAAAGAATAATAATGGTGGGAGGCAATATACTGTTTCTCCAGGTGGCGATGTGATTAGGCGACACCCTCAAGTCCTTCACAACGACGTTTTGCTGCCCAGGGAGGATTAGCGACGAACATATGTCACTACTGAGCAACTGATAATATGCCCGGAACTTTTGCGGCATTGATGCAACTTTCTGTTTCTCTTTTAGCGAGTGCGGGTTTGTGTAATGCTTGCATGTGTAATGCGCCTGATTGTAAGCGTCGGCCACCTCAGGAACGTTCGGCGGGGACGCCACATTCTCTTGCAATATTATCCCTCCTTAGCACTAAGGCAACCAAAACTTTTGAATGTCGTGCTGAATGCCTTCTTCTTCAGCTTTGCAGGCAAATACGATAATCTGCGTGCGACGCTTCGCAGGTGCTCGGACCCCCTGTATACAGAAGGTTGGAGCCGTTAGAGAGCGCATTTACGTTCGACAACCTAGGCGATATCTGGAAGGCGCAGGCAACTAACTGGTTTTAGGGAAAACAACAGCATGCGACGGATGTTTTTCTATGTATACCATGGCAGTGCGAATAATTGTTCTACCTGTCTCAGGTGACTGCGAGGGCAGGTCCGCTTGGTCCCCGTAACTGTCATGTTGGATCGCACTCGGCGTCGGTTGAGCTGAAGGTCCGCAGGGCACTTAGGGAATGATGGAAAGAACGTGTTCGCTTCCCTATGCTGGCATTGATCCTGGTACATGGTTTGAAGAACATGGAATGATTTGCATTTTCCTATTAGGCCTTCCACCTGACGGCCCAACAGCAGTGCACGTAGTCCGAGCTCCGTCGTTGGCCAGCCATACGACTGACATGCTGCAGCGCCTGTGTCTATGTGTGGATGTTGGTTTGAACGGAGGGCGGAAACCGCAAAGTAACG
>CAJFCZ010000037.1:0-44401 GCA_904066245.1 Eimeria sp. OTU-Y
ATATATATACTTCTACGACACCATTTTCGCGCACAAGGAGCACGAGAACACTTTTGTCTACTTTCTGCTACTTCTTGGTGCCGTCTAATTCATCTAGGATACCCTCGGAACAGTGTGTGCAGTGCAGCAAAGGAGATATACAAGCTTTAGCATGCAGATGCTACCACATGAGAGAGTAGAAAATATTCTATGAGTAGCGCCTCTTCTTTTAGGCCTAATAAAGCGAGGCCCATCCATTGGCGTGATGGGTGTAGAACTATCAAAGTACTTGTAAATACTCCCCACGACAGACTATCTAATAAGCACATGCATCCTCTTCTCTGGTATGGGCAGCACAAACGCTCTTCCCTTCGCACGGTTTACAGAGAAACAGCTGTTTCATGTGGTTGGCGTGCTGGCCATTCAACTGGAACAGGAAGCGAGTTTGCTTACCTGCACGATAATACCGCTTCTCATTGCGGTTTTTCTCGCCACAAGGGGAGCCGTGATTCCCTGTTTATTGGCTCCCAAACCCTCTCCCTGTTTCCATCCCATCTTCTCCATCATGCGCGCTGCGAATGTCTTTTTGTTCGGGTCGATGTATGACGGAAGCAGAGGCGCCTGAGGCTCAGGGGACGTCGTTGCATCGCCGCCCTCACCTCCTGTTCCTTCAGTAGAGCAGTTCAACATCACGTGGGCGCACACAACACAGAGGCAACAAACAGGTGCTCCAAATGAGATCGCGAAATATGCATGCGCAATTGGCGGAGACCCCAAAATAAGGCAATGTTAGGTCCGTACCGTTGCGAGAAGCCTCCTCATCCTGTTTCTGTTTTTCGAGTTCCTGTTGACGCAGCCTTTCTAGTTCTTCTCTCTGCTGTTGTCTCATTTTTTCCTTGTGAATTGCAGCATAGTCGTTCGGCTTTGCAGGATCATACTCCTGCGGCCAAAGGCCCACGGGCACCCACGTCGTGGGGTCTAAAGGGGCGCTGCTGCCCACAGTTACAGATACCACATTGACAACAGGTTCTGTGTTGCTTTTGGCTGATTCTGCTTTTCCAGTTGCAGCGTCTCCTTTGCCAGCAGCACCCGCAGCTGCCGCTGAGGCCCGCGCGGTAACGCCTGACTCCGGTTTCTGTTCCTCTGCCAGAACTCCAGCATGCAGCTTCTTGAGCCGTTCTAAAACAAGGGCAGCGTCCGCTGCAGCAGCTTGCACGTTTAAAGACGGAGACGCCTTCGGTGCAGCCTTTGCCATAGTTTGACGCCGTACGACGGCAGGAGTTAAGAGCTTCAGCCGCTGACTGGCCCACATAGCGCTGCTGGAGCTGGATGTATCTGACTTAGCAGCAGTAGCAGCAGCTGCTGCTGCGGCTGCCGCTGCAGCAGAACCACTGGAACTGGAGGATGAGGCGCCTGTTGTTGTGGTGGAGGCCTCAGCGGGGTCGTCGGGGTCGTCGTACAGAGACCCCAACAATGACCCACTAGGGGCCGGAGTAGATACGCCTTTTTCTGAGCCATCCCCCTTGGTGGGCGGAGGTAGGTCGCCATAAAGAGAGTCAAGCATTATTGAAAAACTGCAACACGATGGGAATGCTGAAGGAGGGAGTTAGGGAGGTGCAAAAGAAGGTTTGCAAGTGATTGCTGCTGCAACTATGAAGCGTGCATGAACGCGTGGAGGCCATGCGGTACTTCTAGCCAAACGCCGCTGCTACAGCAACAAATCTGTTGTTGAGGCCCCTACCGCAGCTCGATCTGTTATATGAACAGGACGGCTGATCAGTAGATCGCGGTTTTTCCATACAGCCTAGTTCGATCCAACAACTGCAGCTGTACTTTCATGAACGAGATGAAAAGATAAATGAGAAATTCGTCGCCCTCGCAGGGGTTCTTGTAGGCTGCTACAGGGCATCAGGCACGAAGGTGTAACGGCGAGACAGAAGGTTGCTGCACGTGCCGAGAATGAGATGCATTCGACAATAAAAAGTAAATGCAGAATTTAAAAATAATATAGGCCGAAATGTCTATCCCCGAAAATCGATTAGGGTGAGCGCGTCGGTTGACCTAAGTAGACGAAATGTGAGCCCCAAAATTCGGAGAGAAAAGCCCTACATTGGAGAGTGCTTAGAAATGCTCCACAAATTAAATATAGTGAAACGAATAATAGATTTAATCGGACGACAAAGAGAGCAGGAAAAAGCGCTTGTGGCCCCCAAATGCCTTCCTGCATGCACAGGAGCCAGTGGGATGCAGTAACTCATTCATGAACCGCTCCATCAACCACCCCACATTTCCCAAAATGCTCGTGACCACCCTTTAATTTTCCTGGGATTTTTTGGAAGCAATGACCGGAAACATCCACGGCGTTGCCTTAATTGTTACACGGTGAGCAGCCAACACAACTCAGAAAGATTCTGCGAAGGGCGAAACGGCTGGAGAAGTTACTAATGAATGCTTCGCATATACAGGCTTCGGTCTGGATTGTTTACCTCCCTGTAGACTATTTGCTAACAAGATTTCCCCCAATAGCCGCAATACGTGTTCCCCGTCGACTGTATCTATCTACGAACGGTCTTGCTGCAAATCAGTACTACTCATTAGCTTTCTTGGAGAGCATCTAAACAGGGTTGCGCCATTTGAATTCATCTCCACACAAGCAAGGAAAATAAAATCACAAAACATCAACAAAAATTATGCCTAGTCGCAACAGTTGTCCTAGGCGTCTTCCTTGGTAGCATAGGAAAATTTGAAGGACTACAATGGGGAACCACAACGACTGCGTATACACTCTGCGGATTTAGTAGTGAAGATGACGATGTATTCCTCGTTCGCACAGTCAGGGTTGATATACTGCGCCATATATGTGCATTTATAGGCTCACTCTGTCGCATGGTGGCTTTATTAGTGCATTCACTATCGTCTCTGACGCCCCCGAGGATGCGAAACAATGGAGGGGATCAAAACTAGGCTGTACATGCACATGCGTAAGGCCTGTTACCACCAAGTTTCTGTCCTGTGGACCGATTGGCTTGCTTACATTCGCAGATGGAGGCGCATATCTCTGCATACGTTACCTTTGCTCAGCAGTGGCCGCTTTCCCTGTGCCCCGCAGAGCTGAGAAGTGCCCGGCGGGCGCCAGGAAGGTAGTGTACGTGGTTCTTCCCAGTGGTAATGATCACAACATAAAGACAACTAGAAAACAGGTTTTGCGAACTACTTAAGTCTAGACACTACCCTCGTGCCCCTTTACTGCACGACCAAATCGTCTTAAACTACCACCTAATAGGCGTTCGCAAATCGCCGCCAAGTACTTCTACATCCCCCCTAGCTAGATTCATAAAGGGATCACAAGGCTCTCCCTACTTCTAAAACTGGGGATTCTGGGCTCACAATCCTAATCATTAAAAAGCTATTGTACTGGATGTAAAGTTATATCAAGTGTCGAAAGATGACTTAAAATATTAAAAATGCATTTTTGCCTACTGGCTAGAGCGGCATTGCAATATGCAGTGCAAAAGACCTCTCAGGCAGGGCTTCTGGAGCCGATAACATAACTCCTATTTGTTTCTCTGCGATGTCTTGTGCATCGTTATCTACCCCTTGGGTGGGACCCTCTAACAGTGGGCCGCCAACATACTCTAGTGTACCAGGCGCGTCAGCCTCTAAGAATACGTCAATTATGGAGGTCTGGAAGGTCACTCATCAGCGCTCATTGCTTAGTTCGCAGGCAATGACAAGCCCTGGCAGCCAGCCAGTGAAACAGGCGCAACACGTCGCGGGTGTCGCCAGGAAGCACCGAATCAGCTACTGCAGCAGGAAAGGAGCGCTTGACAAGCCACGAGGTCAACAACCTGCGTCGAGCCGGCGGAATGTGCAACCTAGCAGTCCATGCACAGCCCAACATAATCAACAGTCTGGGGGGCTCCCAAAGCGGCAGCACTCCGAGAGATAATCTTGTATCAACATTCCCCGATACCCGCAGATAGTCCTCAGAGGTGTTGCTCCCAGTCTTCCGGCACTTCCTCCTCTTCCTGATAACAAGAAAGTGTATAATGTGTTAGAATCCACCACCAACCACTTCCGGAAGCATGCGGCGCTCTACACAATAAACTATTCAAGCACATACTACATACTACCCTGTGGTTAAGCTTACGTGCATTGGCTCGGGTGGTGCTTCACGCCCCCCTTGTGCCCTTGTGGTAGCACCGCCGCCCCCGAAATCTGCTTGGAAACCTTGTGGCATGTAGCCCGCTTTAATCGCCCCTCCTCCCGTGTTGGTTCCCGCGACACCCCCAGTGCCAGTTGCACTTACACCTACACGAGCGGCTCCTGAGCTTACGGGATTGTAGTTGTAGGTGGGCACCTCAAGGTAGTCGTTCAGGCGAGATATGGGAACAATAGACCTCCTGTGTTTCAACATCGGCACACGCAGCAAGCTACAGAAAGCCGGTATAGTTCATCCTGTTTGCGAACTAAAAACACAGCGAACTACATGTGGAAGTGCAAAGGCGGAAATACACAACATTTCGGTCGTGATGTTCGCCTAGAGTCTTACTGGCTCCCAACCCAGGAAATCCATGGTCTCCAGTTCACCGTGTCGGCCCTGAGACGCACGCGCATTAACAGGGGAAAACATGCCGATAAGAGCAAGACAGCATCTCCATTTGCACGGTGCTGCAACGCAAAATCGCGTACCAAAGAGACAACTGGTCTCCGACCACAAGAAGGCCGCGCCTGGCACGCGTTAGCATAACGTTTAGCCGGCGCGCATCTTTTAAAAAGCCAATTTCCCCTCTCGGGTTGGAACGGACAGCACTAAAGATGATGAGATCCTTTTCCTTGCCCTGGAACCCATCCACCGAGTCAACATCAATATGATAGCACAACGTTTTGTCCTGCAAACGCCAAGCAAATGCGCATGAAGCACAACGTTGCAGAAAAAAGCAAAAATAATTCGCGCAACCCTTCCTAGTTGCATAGCTGCGCCAGGAGCTGCACAAGCACGGGGGCCAGTACAATACAAGTCGACGGCTCCACAGTATGAATGCTGCGCAGGCAAACGCGCCTGCCCCCATGAAATAACGCAAGCGAGACCTAGCACAACTGAGTAAAACTTGCGTTATTTCATGGGGGCAGACGCGTTTGCTTGCGGAGCATTGAGACTGAGTCGTCGACTACTTCGGGTCAGTCTTATGGCCAGCAATGGCCAGCCTTCCATATAACTCACGAAAGAGTCGTTCAAGGCGGCGCGAATTCGAGCCTTCTGTGCATCGTACGGAGTTAGAATGCCGATTTCACTGGGGCGTATGGTCCCGCACTGTAATACCGACCTCAATATCGCCAAGATCGGATCTATTTCCCTGAAAGGCAGCACCAAAAGGTCTTCGAGCATGGAAATAAACAGCCAAGCACCCACGCTACGCGAAAGCTCCTAGAGCCCGCTCTAACCTCAGCCCTACCAGTCCCCAACATGCAGTGTGGAGACGTCTGCCGCCCTTTAACCAATGAGAACCGACCTAAAAGACCCGTGAAAATAATCACGAATAAACACTGGAAATACGAAGAGGTGGTAGCTTACACAAGGCTGTATTTCGACGTCCCCAGTGACTGCTCCATGTTAGCAAGCCCAGCAGATATGTCAATAAGACAGACGCGACTGTGCTGCGATGGCCACAGGAAACCTACGACTGGAGGCCGGTTGCAGTCATCCACGTCTGCATCACATGCACACCATTGTGCAATGCATCATCAAGAAGCCGCAGAGTGGCTTTCAGAATGGGTTCACACCAAACGCAAAGCGCAGAACACCATCATTTATCGCCTAAGACCTTTCCAACGTTGCTGGGAGAACTGTAAAGCGCGTCATGTCCAACAAGAATCTCGAAAATCAAAAACATACTCCCACCTAACCCACAATGGAAATGGGCAGCTCCAGTTTAACTTGGAAACTTGGGTTCTACCACAAAATATCTTATGCGCAAGTGTGTGCTCCTGAATCCATCCGAGGAGGACGTACCTCGGCTGAAGATCTTCCCTTGGTAGAATTGCATGTTCGGGAAGTGTGCTATACTCGGATGCATACGACGTTGCTCATTTAGGAGGTGGATCGGTGCGATGCCGCTCCCAACGAATCTTTCAAGGAGCGAAACGCCGAGCCTGGGCATCAAGGGACACATTTATACACGAAACACAATGCTCAACGGCCAATGAAAACTGCCAAGAAACATCCATGTTCCTGTTCTAGGGCATAACGTCATACCCGCCTTCGCTTGCCTCCCGTGATACGATTGTCGGTGGGAGTTGTTTGTGGTCGCCGATGAGGACCACCGAGCGGCAACCATGACCTAGCGGGATCAGGTTGGACGGTTCTGCAGTTTCACATTGCAAACGGAGCAGATGTGGGGACATTCACGTGCAGGAAAACCGCCCCAAATGATCCGCGAGTTTGGCAAGGAAGAGGAAGCGCTAGTAACGCACCAATTGATTGCGCGCATTCATCAATAATAACCCTTTCAAAGGTAACGTCGTCGAACATCTCGTGCCCACTGCCCACACATGTAGCGATGATCACATTGTACTTGCGAACGGCTTCTCGAACCAGAAGCATGCGAAGACTCCGCGCCTCTCCTGAGTTTTTGTCTCGCATGCGTAGGAGATCACGATATCGAGGAAGGTCTGAAGAAGCATGGACAAACATTAAAGGTCAACCTGCGAAAATTTTCCCACGATAAAAGCATCCGCATGCACCTGAGTGAAAATTTCTATAAGGGAAGGTAACAACAACAAACCGAAAGTACGAGCAGCTGCAGAGTACCTTGAATTGATTCTTCCTTCAAGTCCGATTCACTTCCGCTTCCTACACGGACACTGCGAATGCCTCGATTGCTAAGTCCCTCCATGAGATTGTCAGCTGCATGCATGCAGCATAAGTACTCAAGGAGAGATATGGATGGTTGGCGAATGGGTGTATGGCAACTTGTGACTTGAGCTAAGCTCAGCGCAAACAGTCTGCATAGTTTATCAGAGATAAGCGCCTTGTACTTTCTCTTCTAATGTGAAGTGTTCGCCGCACAGTTCTAAATCTGGACCCGGACAAGACACGTATATATGCAGTATGGCAGCTGCGACGAACCGGCAACATTAGAGTCTGCGACGGCAAGAATCTTCTTCGTCGGATTGATGCGCTGCCACGCGTCAATGATGGCGCAAGCGACATGCGTCTTTCCCGTGCCAGGAGGTCCTGAATATCGGGCAAAAACACTTATTCAAGCTGTCTTAAAAGCAGTACTTCGCTTCTACCGGGTAGCGAGTCTGTCGCAGCCTACCCTGAACAAGAGTCAGACGGTTCGTCATGGCGCTAATAGTTGCTTGGCGTTGGGCCTCGTTAAGCGGCAAGTCTGTAGGGAGGCGGAACCCATCCCCAAACATGTCATAGCCTTCGTCCGCAGCACTTCGGCCGGAAAAAGGGGTTTGTCTCCGCGCCTGAAGAGACTGGGTGGCATAACCGCACCACCAACAACACCTAAACGCTTAGACCAGAGTTGCTTTGGCGTGGTAAGCATGCACTAAAGTGGACTTCACGCACGGCGAGATATGCGTGCACATAAGTGCAAATAACGGCAACAAGAAACAGAAGTGCAGTTGCTCAGGGCTCGCAGTCTTAGGCCGTGCAGCACCACCATCCCTAAGCCCTCTTGCCAAAAGCTCACCACTTGTTGCAACAACGACGGCTGCAGTCGTTGCTTCTTGCAGGAGTCGCCATCTGCCAATTCGTCCAGCTGATGTAACGGATTATACTGCTCTGGATCTGTGTCGCTCAGCTGTGGCACTGGCCCCCCTGAAGTACCAAGGCGCAACAAGTACTGAACAACTCCAACCAGCGTGCAAGGACAGTCGAGCCATCGCTGTAGACGAAATTAACGTGACCTTCATGTATTCTATACTACATACTATACGAAGCACCCGGCGTGTTCACGTCGCCGGATAATCTCCTATCCGGCCGCGTGTACGCGCTGGGTGCTTTCTTAGAAAAACGTTTCTTGTAACATAAATTAGTGCCGTGTGCAACAGGTATCCGTCACTCCAGCATCCGTGAAAATGAAGCTTACTTCCTGAGACCTGCTGCGCCTGAGGCTCGCTTGTGTGAAGAAGAAGGTAGCGGATCTCGGGTGCGAATACGTAAGGAGGCGGTGATTTCTGTGCACGTCGTCATCACAGGGACAGAGGGGAAAATAAATAATATCCAAGGTATTAACCATTAGTTATGGCACTAGAGATTTCAACTGTTCCTGCAAACGCGGACTACCAATAAAGTGCGCATCCTCTTCGTCACGCACGGCAAGCAGAGTCAAGCACAAATTGAATGTCACGCAACAGGGAGGAGTGCCCAGGGAAAGACAATAGAAGAAGCTCACCCCTGCAGGATGCTTCGACATCGTGAGGCCTCGGAGAGCTTGAACCATTCGATCGTGCGTCACGGCAGGCGTGAGATAGTAGAGTTTAAATTTGTCAGTGGCTAATAAGCATAAGCAACAACCCACGCACGAGCAGACGCGTGTGCATAAAAATGCAAAGACAGAAATGCAGAGTTACTGCTACCGTGTGAATTTCAATGATGCTCCGGTGCTCTTGTGAGTGAGTGATGTCCTATTTCGCTTTTTAAAAAGAGACGTAAAAATCTCACTGAAGACCTCCGGATACTTCTTGACTTCCGCCGTGGCGACGCGAACGTTCACGTTCATTGACTCTGAAAAATCACCCTTTACACTCGTCACCACGCCCACAAAGCATCGTTGCTGCACAAAACAGCACTTCAGGACAAATATCTGTCATTTTGAAGCCATGGAGGCTTAACATAAAACAATACGCTACTCTTAGAACTCAGGCCTGCACTCAACCACTGGGGAGTCTAAAAGAGGCCCACATGCCCCGCAATATATGATGAAATGCTGCTCCCACTCTGCCGAACCCCCGTCGACGAAAGCAATCTTGCTTCCAACGGAGGCAGCAAATTGCAAAACAGGTCTACCCACCCAAGACTCTTCTTCAGTAAATGCTTGGGAGTCGCATGGCCTCAGGAGAACAATGTCGTCTTCCCGGAACTGTACGCTCCTAAGGAAAATGCGCTCCTCCTCTGCGAAGCGAAGAGATGAAAGCGAAAACAATCATTCATATTTGCCTACTCTCGCCAGTTTGTACATATCATTTCATTACAGCAAGCAATTAGGTGCGCTGGTGCGCCTGTCTATGCCCTGGGAAGTCTAGATGCATGATAAAACGACGAAGACTCTGTGTGTTTGTACTTCAGTGGACAAGGCGGATGGTCGTGATTTGCGGGCGCAGGTGAGCTGAGCCGTTGAGTACCCTTCCCCCTATCTGCCAGCCTTAAGCGGGTCGTGTGCGGCTGTTCAAAAAATGCCCCCTCTGTGTACTTGCCTCTCAGGTATGTTGAGAAAGAAAACACCGGGAAGGTCACGGATTTTCGCGTAAGCAACACGTGTTTTCCCTCCCCTAGATCTGCAAAGGCACGACGGTCGCTGATGTTAGTTGCCACTTGGGCTTGCCACTCCAGAGCAAGCATCAGCCTGAAGAAAGCAAACCGTGCATATAGCCCACTGCATCAGCAACCACAAACCTTCGCGCGCCACTGTATCTGTCGTCACAGGCAAGCAGTGAGCTATGATTGGAAGCCTGGAGTCTGTTGTGCAACGCCACGTGCCTGTAGTTATGGAAGTAACGCATTGCCAATGTAGAAGGAAACCAGCTGCCGTCTAAAGACAGGCCCCCAAGTTCGTGAAGCACCGACTGCAAAGCCACAATCTCAATCATGCTGGCTACCGCCTCACAGGTTGCAGGCACCACAGTATAAAGGAACACAAGAAGGAAGGGCTGACGCTCTCTGTGTCCGTAATTAGACACCTCGACAGGGCTTCAGTAGCCTACCTGGCCGAACTCGCAGTTGGTTAGGACTGTACATTCGTCAAGGAGCTGCTCCCACAGGTCTGGAGGCATCACCTTCGGTGCGTCATAAGATGCCTTGACAGTCTCCTGTGACTCAGGGCTGCTTTGCCCCTCCCCTAATCACACCAAACGCCGCCGCAGCGGCATCCCCATCAGCCTGTATTCACTCATGTACGGTGGCTTGTACTAGCTATTACCACACACCGGGGCAACTGCCAACCAGTAGCGGGCATTTACACAAGACCCACCCGCAGCCCTAGGTTGTTCTGGAGTGGCGGGACGAGGGGCAGCTTGCAGCTTTAGCTGGTCGATGAGAGAATTCACGAGCGAGCGGTTGCCTTCAGCCATTGCTGCTCGCCAAACTACAGGAAGAAAAATGCGCCAGACCGCTCCCCTAGTCTCTGCTATGAGGCGGCAAGCGCTCTCTACGTACACGGACGGGTCCTGCAGCAAGCAACCACCACAACCAAACCGACAGTCTACAATCCCGCCACTCGTTGCGGGGAAGTTGGTGATGCAGCAAATCCGAAAGTTTCAGAGCCGCAGCAGGTGTTAAGCATATATAACGAGCAACAGCATGTATGCAATTGCGTCGCTGTTCTGAAGGCCAGCATCTCTATAAACAACGCCATTGGCAATAAGTCTCATGCGAAAGGCCTCCGATGGGCCCCACCTTTTTGCTCTCCACCTGGTTAACAACCATAAGGGCTGCCTGCCTGTCTTTGTCCTCAACATGCTCTATGAAACCAGCCGCCTGCATCATTTGCATGGCTGCTTGAGCTCGGGCCCCTGCCTTAGTGGAACCGACGGCAACGATAACATGCTGCAAGCTCACATCGGACACAAACGGAAACGCAACCTAATTTAGTTCCCCTGAAACTACATGACAGCTTGAAAGCCTGCCGCATGCATGCCCTGCTGGATGCAAGATGCCTAGGGCGCTACGACCAGAGTCAAACGCTCTGCATCAAGGCGTGGAACGCCGCCCGGTTGCGTGCGTACAGAGTGCATGCGACCCTCAGCCGATTTCCACTTCCATTCCAAAGCACATCGGTGGCCTTCCGGGACCTCCGTGATGGTCTCCGTGGCTTTGATTTGGTTCTGGGATGTGACAGTATTATGCAACATGTTTATTTCCCCTGCCGTGTGCTTGGAAAGCTGCGACGGCCTCGTGATCTGACTCCGATGCTCTTGCGGCTGCTGCTTTCTGTTCCTCGATGCTTCAGCATTCAAAGCCGCGCGGCGCATCAAACCCTTGTCCTTCAACTGCAGGTAAAGTCCACATGGTAGGATTAAAAGGGAAATAGGAGTTCAGGAATGTGCAGAGTGCTACGGACGTCCTCTCCAATAAGATAATAGTGGTGGGAGAGAGGGAGGTAGCTGTGGGCAAACAGACACACACCTCTTGGACTTTAATATACATGTCTTGCATGGCGGCGATCTCCGCCTCAACTGGAAAGGAACCACTCCCTGTAGACTCCACCACAGTCGTCTCCCCATCGAGCAAAAAATTCCACTCGAAGCTGTGCTCTGCACCAAATCCAAAGTGAAACACCGCACACAGACCACAACCAGCTTTGCTTCTCCCCCTTACCTACGCACCAGCACCCCAAAATGCCTATGCATTGAGGCAGATTTGAGAGACGGAGATGCGCAATAAAGCAAAACGCCAGCTCCCCACGAAGAGAAAGATGAGCGGGAAAAATTCCGGAGGCTGCCTCACATACCCATTTGCTCATCTACCTAGGCGGTTGTTATCGTACGTGTGTCTGCTAGGTCACAATGGAGAATGAGCATGCATCAATCGCGGCCCGTGCGAAAAAAATATGCCTAAGATATGCTTAAGAGGGTGCAAACATGTAATGCTTCAATAACATGAAACCTTACTCATTCTGGATACGGGAATCGCTCTCTGCTTTGCATTCAGCTTTCCCCTAAGGGTGCTGAAAATCACGCGAGTGACTTGCTCATACTCCTGCAGGTTCCATAAGCATCGCACACTGCTGTGATCTGGGCGCACCTTGAAGCGTGCGAAGGCCATCTTGAAGCGTGCGAAGGCCACTTGGCTAGCTTGATAGCTACCTGGCACTGGCACAGTGCAGTGAATTCAGTCTCCCAAGCCAGTATACCCTGCTTGGTTGTTGTGACGCGCCCACCTGCGGAGTCACAGGCCCCAACTGCACGAGGAGAACTTTGACTGCCTCTTTCTTTGCGTCCTTCTTAGACCGACCGAGGCCGCAAGCACGGAATTCGCGGCCTCTGACATTCCACACGAGGGTGTGCTGAAAGCCCCCATTGCTGTCGCCGCCCGGAGCTCTTTCGCAATGTTCCTGAACCGCGGGCTTCATAAACTGAATCAAACACATACAAAGTGAGACCTGCGCAATGCCTCCAATGTGCGCCGGAAGAAGACTGCAGTACGAAACAAATTACAAAGAATGCCTTTAACGCAGGATTTTCCAACTGAATTATCTCCCATCCGGACAGAAGCAGCAATTCCTCTTCCCCTGTCTGTTCCCTCTGCTGCATATACTGGAACGCAGACGGACCCACGGCAACTCCAGAATGGGAAAGTACGTTTAGGAGTTAGGGCAAGCACTGCGGGTGGTTGACACGCCTGCAGACTGAATCACTACCAACAAGTAATACAGATTGCCACGTCGAGCTGCACCTAAAGTTTCACGTAACTCAATCCTGCAGATATGCAAATTAACACACCGTTTGCCTGACTCCGTAGAAGTGCAGGATGTATTCGTCATCGAGTGTGAGTCTGTTGAAAGCCTCAAGCCCTCTATTTCCGAACAGAAGAGAAGTAGCAGACTGAGGGTCATTCCCTGTAGACCCCTGGCTGACTGGGGGTGCAAAACCGCCCCGGGTTCCATCTGGTCCCCCTAGACTAAATCTGGGCGTCTCCCCAGGGGCCCCAAGAGAGGACGGCGACTGCGAAGAAAAACCCGAAGAGGCCCCCCCAGACGGAACCCGCTGGAGGCCATCTTCTCTGGCAGGGAATGCCCCTGACTCGCTGCTGGCTGGTGCAATGCCTTGCATACGAAAAGACGAGAAGGTTCGCGGCAAGTTTGGACCCTGATGGTCCGATGGAGTTGAAGATCCTGGAGGAGGGCTCGTCTCATGCCCCCTTGGAAGGCCAACACTGTCCCGCGTCCCGGAGCGCCTCCAGCGCGTGACCGGCTTTGCCATTGTTAAACAGGAAGAAAAGAGGCTGCGCTGTTGTACAGTGCAGCTGCAACGTGGCCACTCTGATGCAGTTTGTGCCCAGATGTGAAGTGGCCTGGAGAGGCCCGTGGGGGCGAGGGAGTATGACACTATAGATGTTCTTTCGCTATCAAGCAGGGGAGCCAGAGTCGTTTTAGACTGTACAAGGGGCGTCAAAGAGCTACAGGTAACTTGTAAAGAGCTGGAGCAGGAGCAACAGACACAACGCTGAAACAGATGCTTCGCAGCAACCTGCGATAATTCTCTCGGAGGGCTAATAAGCCTTCTTGATGCCAATCCCGACAGGAGCATCACGCCTCCCCTCCTAGAAGAGAGGAGAGGGGAGGCGATCCCCTGCAAGAAAAACCTGGGGGAGAACAGTACACTGGGGATGACAAACAGACGGGTCTTCTACCGTGGGGTGGGAACAGAAGAAGAAAACCCTGTTTCGGCGCCTCTGAAGGGTTTGAGCAAGCAGCAACTGTTCTAAAAACATGCAAGAAGAAGAAACGTTTTAAATAAAGGATGCGGGGCACGAGAAGGGTACTTCTTTTGCTGCTAGTACGGTTCGGGAAAGACAGATATCTACGACCAAAGGCCGATCTGCGTTCGCGCCTGTGGCCAGGCGTTCGCAGTACCCACGAAAAGCAGAGGGCCAATTTCAACTTATAAACAACAGTTTAGAGCACGAAAAGAACTCATATCGGGCAAAACGCAGAGTGCTTTCGATCCTCAAAGAAGGGCTTTTCACCAGCGCTCTTCGGCCGCGTCTGCATGCAGCAGTTGCCACTGCCGTCATGCGGCCTCTCAAGCTGCAACACACATAACTGAATCCTGTCGAGGACATTATTTACCAACTTCTTTCTCCAGAACACCTTTATCCTGAACTTAATGAACCTGAATGCTTGTGAAACAGCTCCTCCCACCCAACTAGGCATAAGAACACACGCGTGGATGTGACAACCAATCCGTTAGTGCTTGCTGAACACCATTCATATCCAATACAAGAGAAGTCACCGCTGTGTCATACCTGTAGTGCATGGGAACTGGGGCGTCGGGGGGTTCCCGCTGCACGGACGTGTAGCAAACGGAGGGACGATGCTGCTTGTGGAGCATGGTGTTGCATGGATCTTGTAGTGAACGGCATCTAGCAAAGCTACCTAGCAGCCAGAAATATTCGGAAAGCATAAAGGGTTTTTTTTCCTTGGTAGGTGCCTCGCTATGAACATCTTCCTGGTGGAAAGCCAGCACGCAGGCGTAGTGTTGATGCAAACGGGTGAACATCACAGTCAGTGATGACACATAACAAGCACAAGTAGGCTTATTGGAACGAATACGCCTAAGTCATTTTTTTGAATCGTATCCGACATATGCTGCGCTATGAGGGGAAAAACTGAATGCTGCGCCGGGCCCGTGTGCTGCGTAACAATGCCTGTCAGCCCCCCGAGGTAGAGAAACATCCCTTTACAAGGACCACAGAGTTAAGACACTTATACCTTCGTGGCGACGAAGCAAAGGCAAGTGGCATCAAGCCATGAACTGCAGATGTCGCTTAGGCTGCCAGCCTTATGGCCGCCTGGCCACCTCACCCCTTGTGGGGCAACTAGACGGTTGAGCTACTGGCATGCAGTGAGGTCATTTTGCACCAGTGCTTGCATATGAAGTGGCCCTATTGAGCACTTCTTGGATTCACGCGGCAGCGTCCATACTCGTAGATCGCGTGTAAGTCAGCCATGCTGCTTTTGACAGCCTTCCAGGCAATCGCGGGGCCCTAGTGTGAGGCGTGTGCTATATTACTACTGCTGCTACTACTACTATTACTTCAATAGTAGCCAAGTGCCCTACTGCCTACTAGAGTATTAACCCCGCTAGGCACTGCCTGCTAAACTGGCCGGGCTTCGACTAATTTGTACGAAGCAAGCATCTGTTCCATGTTGACATCTGCATGGATCAACGACTTCCAATCAAAAAGTCGCGAAATGTTAGCGGTACACGCCACACGGTACCCGTTGGCGCCTGCACAAGCACATGTTCTACGTTTAGCACAGATGCAAGGAAGTCTACTCGTGTAATGGTACAAATATTCCCTATTTCGTAACATTCGGCGGCTCCCTGCGCCGTAGTGTGTCTTCATTACAAGTGGAGTCCGTCCTTCATTTGTCGCTTCCAACCCCGTAAATAAGGGGCCGCCTGACAGCCCCAGTGAGTCCCCTCCCTCTTCACATAGCAGCAGCAGTTGCTGCTGCTGCAGTTGCTGCTGCTATGTGATGTTGCATTACCGTGGAAAGAGTGCACGCAGCATTGGTCCGTCAAAGAGCATATCAATGCTCCTCTTCCCACTGTTCTGCAACGGTCCTAGCAGCAACGAGCCAGTTACAGTCCATCGCACCATGAAGGTTTCCCCTACAGCAAGGAGCTTCCTCGACTGGCCGGGCCCCAGATGCAACCCATACATACGGGGAGGCCGCTACATTGAAGATAGCACCGAGTCAAAAAACGGTCAACCATTGGCAAAGTGGCTCCAGAAAGTCTCTGACTCCTCCCCCTCCAGCTGCAACAGTTCACACAGACGGGAGAACAGTGCTCAGCTCAGATGCAACAACATCAGTCAAATCCCCAGGAGTTGAGCTAAGGACGGTCTCGACACCAGCAACAGCAAGCGGCACGCATACTGACCTCGAGGGAAAGTTGTAGCTGGCCGGGTTGGAGCTTAAAGGCCTCCGTCACTTGGGCCTTGACAACTTCTGGATCCGCCTCTAGGTCAAACGTCGCCTCGGCCCCTACCCACAGCCACGCTCTGACTGTATCTGTTGCTGTTGCTGTGGCAGACGAAGGCATAGCAGCGTCTGTCGTCTCGCTGCCGCCGCCTCCGCTGCCATCCGCCAACAACAGGAAAACCCTGTCTGGCAAGAGGTCCTCTGAGTCAAAAAGGTCAAGCGGTTCTTCTAGGTCAGGCAGACAGAATAGTCTAGCGGCTCCTTTGGCATTTTTTGCTGCTACTGCCCCTTCTGCTGCTCGTCTTGATTCTGCTTCTGGCGACACCTCATCTGCGGGGTTTCCAAATAGTTCGAGTGACCGTCGAACCGACGGCACACTAGAGGATTCTCTGCTGCTGGTGGTGATGTTGTTCTGTTGTTCGCCTGACGTAACCTCACAAGCCCTGCGGGGTCCCCCTCCAGCTCCTTCCACCACGCTTGGTCCCTGGACCGCATGTGAATCCTGGGGGGTCCCACTAGCCACGAAGGCCCCTTCAGAAGTCCCCACCCCTGCCCAATCTGCTGGAAGGTCAAAGGCGCAGTAGTCTCTCCACCGAAATGGCTCTTCGGACTTCTCTGGCACCATCGGTTCCAACTGAACAGGGCAAGTAAACAGTCAGTGCAACACAGCAAATGACCAGCCATATAAGCCTGCCTGTGGTGGTACCTGGTAACCAAGTAGTGGATGGGATGCAGTAGCAGCAGAAGGGCTGCAGCAGCAGCGACAGCAGCAATAAAGGCGCAAACACTAGAAGACTATTCTGGCCCACTCCTGAGAGAAGATTGGGGGCCCCCAGATGTGCGGTTCCTTCCTTTATCCCCAGAGTAAGCCAAAAGCCTGGAGGCTCCGAGCCGGGTGAAGTGTAGTGGAGTTGTATGTCTAAGGACATCCGCAAAACAAAGAATTAACACAAAGGGAAAGACGGAATATGCTTAGAGCACTGCAAATGGGGAGTGCGGCAACTAAAAGAGGGGTGTCTGGTCCCCGGAACGTCAAAACATATCATGCCATCTACCCCAGCCCTTCAGTTCCCGGCCACAAGCCAGAAGCCGATCGGCCAGCCGATGCCAAGTCAAAATGCAGCTACACGCGACAGAAGCAAGGAAATAGATAACATTGTATTCTGAGCAAGTTCCTACGAGGGTACCAGGGATCGGTACCGCTTACTCCGCCGCTCCACAAGCGCCACGTTTTCTTGGTAATTCCTCGCCGCTTCCTCGACTTCAGCTGTTTTGCGCAGGCACTTGCTGCTGTCCATCCAGACCCAAGCCTGGCAACCGCCCCTCAGCATGTAAACTCCCTGTTCCGAGATTAAGGGCAGCACTCCTGGCTGCCACTCCGTCATTTCTGACCAGAGTAAGAAGTCGGGGGAATGGGCCGAATGCACAACAAGATGCAGTAGCAACACGCAATCCTCCACAGCAGACGAAGCCCCGGCAGCTGCTGCTCCTACTGCAGCTGCTCCTGCAGCGGGTGCTGGTAGTGGTGGGAGGGTTGGTACTGCTGCTGGAACTTCTGTTGAAGCGAGCGGGCTGTCTCCCTGTTGGTGCGTGTCAGTTGCTACCCCTCTGTCTCCACCAGGTCTAGGTGGTGCGCAGATGCGGGGGGCTCTGGGGCCGAGCCCCCTTGGCGGGGTCCCTTCATCGTCCACTTCTACCGGCGACCCTGAAGTACAGGTTTTGTCAGCAAGCCTACCAGTGGCAGACGAACCAAGGGAGGTGATGGACGAAGGAGGGGCAAGTGACCCAGCCCTCGGTGAGGGGCCCCCTGAAGCCAAGGGTGTGCTTGGGGAGCAGCACTCCAAAGGAGGCCCCGCCCTTTTTGTCCCCTTCCCTGGCGTCGTGCAATGCTTACTAGAATCTGGAGAAGAGGGCGACTCTGTTAGGGACCCCCTCATAGAAGGAGGACTCATATGAACCTCCTGTCCATCCCTTGCAGCCGTAAGATCGGCATTTGGGACGGAAGCACGAGGATGCCGCAGGCCTAAGCGCTTCTGTAACAGCAACAACTGAAACGTGAAGCCCGTGTTTGGGCTACAGATAGCACGGCGAGTCCGCATCTGAAAAGAGGTACAAAAAACAAAAGGAGGATGTGGGGAACAGGCGCAGATCGGCATAGGCATTACGAGACACACCTATTCAGCGAACAGAAAAGCAAACAAGCTAGTGTTCATGCAGCAAGCCCCAGTACTGCTTATTGCGCGTCTGGGTTTAGGGGTCTAGGGTTTCAGGGCTTCGGTGTAACAAAAAGTGCTACTGCCCCTGTGGGGCTGCTACTGTCATGGTCATACCCGTTCAAAAGCCTCAGCAAAAGGCAGTTGGAGCCTCCACATAAGAAAGGCGATGGCGAGAGTAGCCGACCTCGACACACCTTCTTTGCAGTGTATCAAGACTTTGTGGGGCTTCTTGCCGCTGCTGCCGCCACTGTTATTGCTATGGTCGCCATCTTGGTTAGTTCTGTTGCTGCCCGTAGGACTACCGGCGCCGCTGGCAGAAGCAGGAGAAACGCCTGCAGTAGCAGTAGCTGCCGCTGCAGTACCTCGTTCGTCTATCGCTTCGGATATGAACCTTATGCAGTCATAAAAAACGCACATGATGTCCTGCTGTCGAGTGTCCTTGAGGTAATAAGTCTTGTATGTCAGAAGCGAAGCGAAAACGTTGGGACAAATGTCACCAATCGTGTTGACCACGTGAGTTATCCCGGCTCGCTTCAAACACTGTACACACACAACACATCCGAGAAGTACAGGCGCCGCTTTTGCTGTCGCTACTGTTGCTGCCGCTGCCGGCACTGACGCCTGCTGTAGCGGGGAAACACGGTGTCTAAGCAAGCGCTGCAGTTCGCGCTGCCACTACATACGCCTAAACGACCACACAGCTTCCGCTCGTGAGACTCTGTGAGAAAGGTTATGGGCCACGATCACCGTTACCTCAAGGTCGCAAGCAGCAGCAGCTCCTGAGACGAATAGGCGGCCGTCGTACACATCACTAATGACACGCCGAAAGTTGACGAGCTGCTGCTGGCGCGTGCGGCTGTACAGACCCATGCCCTCCTGAAGTGAGACACAATGAAGCCACACAAAGGCGCATAGAGATGCTATTGTTGCCCGCCAGTGCGCTGTACTGCTGCAGCCGTTACCAGAAAATCACGCGAGCAGCTATAGCGGCTTCGAGGTCCCCTCCCTCCCCTGACGCCTGGGCCAAGTAGTCTGGCGTGTCGCTGCTATTTGCGCTGCAGCTGCTGCTGCAGTACCTATGACTACCCCAACCACGGGCAGTGTTTGCACTGTCGTTGCTGCGTACCTCGTCAGTGCGTCTCCTCCGGGAACCATAGCTATCCCTAGACGATCCTGTGTTGCTACCGTCGTTGTTGTAAAACTGCAGACCACCCGGAGAGGCAGCAGGAGAGCAGAGATATCCCGAGGGGTGCAGCCTGCCGGGTGACCTTGCAGGGACACCTGAAAGGCGGGCGCCTGCCGGCGCATTTTGCTGCTGCTGCGAAGGCTGCTGCACCCGTGGCAGAGCAGGAGCAGCTCGTTCTCGAGAAGGAAAAGAATCTCCCCCACCAATAGCTGCTTGAGGAACGGAAGGAGAGGCAACAGATGACCTGCGACTATTAAATCCCTCTCCCTCTTTGTGTACGGCTGACGGCGAGATCCCTTCGCGACCCCTTGTTTGGGGGCTCCAGTGCAGCCCTGCTGCATCTGCTCCTGGAGTTGCTGCTGCAGAATTTGACTGATCTCCTCCCCCTCCAAGTCTCGGAATCGCCAGCTTTGGGACGCCCTGTAGGCGTAAACCCCCTTGAAGTCTCAGCGGCCCGCTCGGGACCCTCTGCAGGTGTTGTCCCCTCCCTTGCCCTTCCGCAGGGGACATTTCACCTGAGGACGAGACCGGGGAAACAGAGACTGGTGAAGATAAAGAGCTGGTGTCACTGCCAGGGAAGTCGACAGCATGACGCTGCGAGCCTGTCCTGCTCGGGGGTTCTCTGCGATTTGAGCTGCTGCCGCTGGGAGGTCGGGGCTCCTCAAGTTTAGGGCTGCTTCCTTGCGGCTGCAACTGGAGGCGTGGTAGCACTTTGCTAGGAATGGCTAACCGGGGCACGAAAGGTGCAGCGTGCGTGGACCGGCTCTCCTGTTGTTGCTGCTGCCCCTGCTGAGCCTGCCGTTCCTCCTCCTGCTGCCGTCCCTCCTGCTGTTGCCTATGCCATTGTTCCTCTTGAACGGCTCTCATGGGAGAAGTCGCAACAGCTTGTTCTCCACCTTGGCAAGCCTGCGCTACTACGGACGCTGTTGCGGCTAGGGATGTTACTGAGGTTGCTGCTGCTGCTGCCGGTTCCGTTGTTACCGCCTGCTCAGGAGCTGCAACAGCCGTCTGAGGAACGGCTGGAATTGAGGGGGAAGCCCCACAAGCCAGTCTGGGAAGCCTAAGCAACAGGCGCAGCAGCAGCACGTTGCGCTTCAGCAAGGCCTCCCCATCCAAAATGACCGGCTGCTGCTCCTCAGGGTTCCCGAAGGCGTCCCCTCCCCCACCAATTTCTACCGTAGGCAAGCAACGGGGCCCCCCCTTGGGCGGGCGTAGAACAGCAAAGGAGGCCCAAGGTAACAAAACCTCCGGAGAGATGGGAACCCCCCTTTGCTCACAGCTTTCCAGAGCCTCCACGAGACGGAGTGTCCGCAGCCGCGCGTGATCCTGCAGCAGAAGCAGCAGCAGCAACACACAAGAGCAAAGTCTACCGACATCGCATTTGCAGGTCTTGGACAAGCTTGCAGCCTCATAAAGAAGGGGATAAGATGAGGAGCCAGTATCCTTCAGTATGCTCACCAAAATATACCGGGGTGTCTCCAATCCTTCCCAAAGGTACACTGCCCAAAGGTGCTGCTGCTGCAGCTGCTGCGGCTCTTTCTGACGTTGCTGTTCTCCCGAGTGGTTCCCTGGCTGTGTAATAGGCAGTTCGTGGGAATCCAGGCTGCCAGCCCTGCTTCTACTCATGGCTTCGCACCTGACTTGCTGCTGCTGCTGGCTATGCAAGCAGCAGGCACACAAGTGCACAGCATGCCAGACACTGTGGCGCCGAGTTTCTGCTGCAATACGCGTTTCCGCTTGAGTCAGCAGATGCGCCAAGTCCTCACTCAGCAGCTCTGCAGCCTCCACCAAACTACTGCCGTTTCTGCTACCACTGGCATTACAGTGCGCATTTTCCGTTGTAGAGGGCACTAGCCCGGTGGGGCTTGGAATCCTTGGAGGGGTGATGCTCCGTCTCCTGCCAGGAGGCCCCTCGGGAATGTGGCTTATATCTTGCTGCTGTTGTTGCTGTTGGGCTGCAGTGTATGCGTGAATGACCAGGTAACAACTGGAGGGGTCAGGCTGTGGGACCCCTGCACCAACGACTTGTTTCCACGAGCCCTTCTCCTGGCCTCCCTTTCCCCCTGTTCTTGGGCTTGTATCCCCTGTAGGTGTTCTGCTGTGCACGCCAGTGGTGTTGCTGCTGCAGGGTCTCCTGACCCCCTTTTCAGGGGCCTCCCGAGTGCCTGGGGCCCCCTTCATGGGACCCCCAAGGGGCAAGAGGGACTCGCAACAGCCACACCGCCCTGGGGCCCCTATGCGGCTCATGCGCCAGGCGAGTAGCAACTGGTGGTGCTCCAGCAAGCAACCTGAAGAGCTGCTGAGACAAGACGAGGTCTCCCGGGCCTCTACTTGCTGGCTGCTGCCTCCCCACAACCGCAGCGCGTTGATGACAGCATCGAGAGTCTTGTCTCCTTCCTGCGTTAGCCACAAACTCATGGGCGGCCTACGTTTAGCAGAAGAAGCAGAAACCGGAAAAGCGGGCCCGGGCCCCTCATCCCGTTTCTCTGCGGGCCCAGTGGCCCCGGCGACGGACCAGAACTCCGGAGCCCTCTCGAACTGCACAGTGCTGCCCACGCCCCCCATTTTCGCTTCTGGAGAGCCTCTACTCCAGCACTGATTGTTAAGAGGCCCCGCCGCCGGTCTGGGAGGACAGTGTGCTCCTGACGACCCTACAGACTCCTCCTAGCCATCACGTCTGCAGCAGTACGAGCCACGGTCGGCTCTACGCGGCCCTGTAGCACCAAGGTGAAGAAACGCACGCCTGATACAGGCACAGTTGAGGGCTATCGTCCCCAATCAGGAGCCCCGTTGGTCAAAAGATCGCACTAGGGGCCCCCAAAACGCGCCGGGAGCCTCTCTACTACAACACCACCAGTCGGTTGGGGCCCTTGCTGCGCCGTCCGCCGCTTCTAGGGAAGGCAGCAAGAGTAGAAAACGATTTGAAGTGGAGCAGGCGGTCCAGCGGTATAATGTGAAGGGCCCCTTAGATGCAGGTGCCTCGCCGCTGCAGTCACGCAGTTGTGTCGCAACAGCAGGGCGGGTGGTGAGGGCTGGAGGGGAGGGACTTCCCCTCCACCCTATCCAGGCACTGAAAATAGTGTAAAATAAACAATGGCAAGGAGAGTTAAGGGCAGGAAGTGCAAAGGACCGCGGCTGCTGCTCCTGCACTGCTCCTGCAGCAGCCGGAGGCGCGACCCGGCTGCTGCAGGCGTTCTGTATGAGTACACTGCAGCGAAGCCCGCCCTTGCTTGCGGCTATTGTCTTGAGGCTGAGGCCCCATAAGATGTATTCAAAGGCCCTAATGGTGTGCATGCAGTCCTTTTATTGTAGAGACAGCAACAAGGGGAGCCCCGTGTGAGCTGTTGCGGTTCCTGCTGTGGCTGCTGCCGCCGTGGGGCCTGCTGCCTGCCATTCTGCCTCTCCTTCACAGCCGAGTTGAGAAGGCCATATCGTCATTCTTTGCATTTAAACAGTAATAAGGATTTAAGCTTATTTTAATGAGATGGTGTGGGCGTTGAAATGCAGCTTCTTCGTGCAGACGTATGTGCACCGCCGAAGGCTGGCTCCAGAGCCCAGACCAGGCCGCCGCTGAGGCCCCAGACCGTCACTACGCACAGCGCTACTCAGGAGGTGTCTGCCTTCTTTGCAAAGAGTCTCGTTTTTGTTAAATCCGTCCATTCCACATAGTTTAGTCTGCACGTTCCGATTGGGCCCGCTGCACCTTGCACTCTGGACGGGCCTTGCGACCGCCGTGCCCTCTGAGGCGGGCAGCAGACCGGAGCGCCTGGAACTTCCAGGCTCACCCGCCCGTGCATTTATTGAAAGGCGGCTTGGTTGTTTTGAAACATGCTGCTTCCTAATACTTAATTCGACTTTTTCTGTGCTCCGTGGGCTGACACAGGGCCGCTGAAGGGACTACTGGTGGTCATGTGTCCCCGGAGGTGTTGCTAGCTTTTAGGTTGCTTTACAGCCTTCTCTTCTCTTGTTTAACAACGGTCGGGTTTCACCAACTTCCCGTATACTCACCTGGCATTCCAAAGGGGGAGCGGACCGTCCAATGGATCCGCTGAGCATAGCAGAGCCGTGGCATTAAGCGTCGGTGATGCAGCAGTAGCAACAACAGCAGCGGCAGCACCAGCGATAGCACCGACAGGAACTTCCTCCAACTTTGGTAGCCGATGTTGACCTACGGGGCATCGTTGGAGGATGTTCCTCCAGTGAAGGAGGTCATCTTGGAGGTGCGGATGGCGTACATGGAATTCAATGCCGAGGCGGTCGCTCGCCTTGAGAACAAGAACAAGGTAAGCTACAATACGCGCTCAGTCGTTTTTACTAATTTCAGGCAGCAATTAGCACAGGAAAGCCTTCGCTGGGGCCAATAAGCTGACTGCACGGGTTTAGGATGAAACGAGCACGAGAACAGGAAGCTTGACCAGCGGCAGCGGATGCTAAGGCTTATGCTTCTCGAGACATGTGCCGCTGAGATTCTTTACACCGGCAGAGTCTGTTGGAGAAGGACCGTCCATGGGAAAGGCAGCGGTCAGCCTCCTGAGCGCTTCCATACTGGCACCCTCAGGCACTCTCATCAAACCTGATTTGCTTCTCTTCCTGCAGCTCTCGATCGCCGTCATGTACAAGGGTGAGGACCTGGCTCAGGCCTGTGGCGATGACCGGCGGGTATCTTACAAGATGTTTAGAAAAAAGATAGACGACACTTCGGTAGGTGCTTGCAGTCTCCGTCCCGTTGCTACTTTGTTATTGTCGCCGCTGGTATTGCTGCCACGACCACCTAACTGCCTTGCCCTGGCTAGCTCTTCAGATGCGACGGGCCGTTGACATTTTCTTTGTGTATCTATTATTGCTGTCCTTCCATTTCTTTTCTAGCTTGGATGAATTCTGGAATTGTTTGTTTGCAGGTCACTCTAACTCTCAACAGCACTTTCCAGCTTCCCTTCAGCTCTGCCTTTCCTATGGTCACCCCCAGCCTGGAAGTCTATGTGATGATGGTGTGACGACCTGTCGTTTTCCTAATTTGAGATAGCACAAGGAGCGTTTGCCCTGTACCTTACTGTCTTAAGCTCCCCTCCGCATTGGTGCTTGTCTCTCGCCCGCTGTTTTGGTGGGGCCACAGTTGTCTCTGCCTGTCAATACTTTTTGCTCAGGAGAACCTGTCTAATCTCCGCAAGTGTGTTGCTAGTGCAAGGATATCTCTGGGGAGGCGCTGCAGAAGCCTTTCGTGGCTTCTGCGGACAAACAGTTACAGCCTGTACTTGGGCACTAATTCGGCAAGAGAAGCAGGTGGGCTTTGTTTAACGTTCACCAGAAGCAACAGGGGCTACTGATGCCCAAAGGAGCACAAGCGCGCATGGGCTTAGCGGAAAACCTCGTAGTGGCCCGCAGCCTGCTTTCAATACTACCTCATGCATGAGGTTGTGAGCAAATAGAAAAAAAAGTGAATGGTGCAAGCAAAGTATCTCCTTTTGCGCCGCCTCGCAGGCACTGTCCTCATGAATGTTTGCCTCGGTCATACGGACGTACGCACCAAAAGCTTTAGCTTCTACTGGAGTCAAGAACTGCGTCTGGGGTTGAAAGAGACCAAACAGGAACGGTAAGCACTCCAGTAACGGAGTTTCCTGTGCAAGAAATCCAGTGTAGGAATTGGGTTCATCTCAAGGTCGTTGCATTGTTGTGAAGTGTTTGGACGCTTCAAACTCCTCCCGCACTAGCCTGCAACGGGGGACTCTGGCGCATATCATGTGGGATCGCTTCGACTGCACTTTTATAATCCGTTTAGACATTTGCCGAGTCTGCCCCCGACCAACGAAGAAGATGCCCGAAACACGCTCTCCATCTTAAGACAAACGCGGAAGAGTCTTGTGGAGCAACGAATTGCCGCCGTGTCTGTTGTAGGCCTTTGCCCTAGTCTCGACCCCTACCTTCTGCTTGTTCTCTAATGTTTTAGGGGTTGCGCTTAACCGTCGCAGAGCTGCTGTATCCTACCCGGTGCTGTATGGCTCGCTGGTGCAGCAGGAGAAATGGGCTTGAGATACTGATTTACATTGTGGAGTTTGCAGCCAATTTCAGGAGAACCTGAGTTCAATCTGAAAGGCCTCACTTCGCATATCGATGAGCTTCTTGTTCAAATGGAGCGAGATGGTGTTGTCGTTGTCCCTATGATTACGCGGTTGAAGGCAGGTAAGTTGCAGCTCGAATTACTCTTGGGGCCAACCTGACAGTAGCCATTTTCCAGTGGACATATAGGTGTAGTTGCGGCTCTTTGACCGAAGCTCGTCGCACTCTGGAACCGACAGGATGAAAAAATTGTAAATTGGTACCCTACTGCCTGCCTTAGGGGATTGCTCTGCCGGCCGCTTCACTTCCTTTTTCTTGGATAGCCATCCTTACCGTATCCTTGCGACCACCCCTATTCCATTTTTTAGCCCTGACACGGTTGTTAAGGCGATGGATGGCTGCATACGTGAACGGACAAGCACACACGGTGAGGTCCTCTCGTGCACACACGCTTAGTAGGGCTTCGTAGACGCATGAGTGGCCACCACAATTCCCCTAGGCGCGCAAGTCGTATAATTTCCGGCCTGCCTATTCTTCCCTTGGCTGCTGGCAATGCAGGCTTTTTGGGGTGGGACAGATGCGCGGCCAACACATTCGACTACCTCTTAGACAGAGCCGTTGTCTTGGAGACCCCAGCCTCAATGAAGTCGGGCATCTCTCTGGTATAGCCCTTGCTGCAAACTCATTCCCTGCCTTGCTTTCGCATTAGAGACAGTTAATTAGAGCACAACAGATGTATTGGAGCGCAGCTGCCGTTTCTCAATGTAAGCGTTCTGCATTGCATTGTACACGTTCGTTGTAAATTCAGGCAACGGCCACCCGCTTGCACAAGTGCATCCTCAGCACCTGTCAAGCCGTGTGCTGCGCATCGACTTACTCGTTTTATGCAGCCCAGTATGCAGTACAGATTTTGGAAGAAGTGGTCTTCGAGCCCACTGCGGACTGCCTGCTGATCGTAAATTGCCATGGCCCTACTTCTACTTAATTGCTGGACTCATATAGGCCCACCTTAGCATCGTCGCTGTAGAAGCGTTTTGGGAGGACGGGGGTGGGAAGGAGCGTGGTAGAGAGGTTCAAGAAGGTCTAAAAATGAATTTGCCTGCAATGACAGCCCCTGACTTTGCAGCTCGTCTCCGGTATTTTTGGCTCTTCATGTATGCAGGGTTCTCTCCCGTTTGACAGGGTCAATGAAGGCAGTCAGCTACTTGAAGGGAAGCAAGAGCACGGTGAAGGCAGTAGTGAGCAGAGCTTCTTAAAAGAGACGCTTGAAGAAAAGCCACACCTACCTCCCGTCAGGCATTCCTACCTTAACGAAATCCGCAGCAGCTTGGACAAGTGGAGAGAAAGGCGTCATTTCCGTAGACTCCCATCAGAACATCCCCTCCGAATATTTGCCCTGTTCAAACGCGATCAGGTTAGTTTCCGTGCTTATGCTAGCACCTTCCAAACTTCCGGAGAGCTGGTGTCTTTCTCCCTCGTTCTGAAGCTGCACAGCGCGCTCCTTCCAGGCCACGTAAAAGCTTGATATCAGGATAGCTGGTGCGGCATTGTGCTATCTCCAGCTGTTCGTAAGCGGGCAAGCTATTGGTGGGTCCCGCTCCGGACTTCTGTTGGCGATCCTCGTCTTGGGAGATGAGAAAGTCGATATGGAGGAGGCCAGCAAGTTAGTTCTCACATGTATATAACAGCACTGGCAGTCAGGGTGCCGTCAGCTCTGCGCCGGCCTATCTTAGGCTTGCCTTTCCGTTGTTTTTTGCGCATTATTGGTCACACAGATGTACCACAGGATGTATGCCATGTGGAGGGTGTTGTAGACTGTCAATAGACTGTCAACGATATTTGCGCACAGGGTTTACGGAGTTGAGATTCAGGCGCAGCGGATGATGAACGACGCAATCGTCGAATTAAAAAGGCATTCCGCCGAGGGGAGTGTGAGTAGAGCACTGCTGGTTCGCCCCGCCAAAGGAGCAGGAGTTTGTTTCCTCCACATCAGTTATCATTGTCACTTCCCCGTAGCACCACAACATTGTATGACAAGGAAACACCAACTATACTTAAATATGTATGAAATGCAGGCTGCAGGGTCGAGGGGTCTACGCCTGACGAGCCTAACTCCCGTCCTCATGACAGGTGGGCCCCAACGTCCGGTTCCACACTATTCTCCCCGAATCGGAAACACTGAGGTGGACAGGGCTTCCTTTGGTTTCCGTCTATAGTGCAAACGCACGGCAGATCCTTTCGGGCTCACCTGTTAGTTATGTGAAGGAAAAACATGTTTTTTTTGTGTGCGTGTGCACCCTTGTACAGCCGTGGACTACAAAGGTTTCCGGGTTGTAGTAATCCCCTTGCCTGAGTCCGTGCCAGAAGTCGTCGCATGGCCTCAGCCTTTGTCGGCGCGTGTTCGCCACGTGGGTAACTAAGTTGACGTATATTTTGCCTTCACTGGGACTCCCATTCCCGGTCATACCATGGTGTGGTGCTGCAGGGACATAGCCCTGATAACTAGTGTGAAGGAAACAAACTCCCTGCCCATTTAGTAATTTTTCCGTGTCGATATAGGTTTGCCCCAAAATGCTTGGGCACAGAGGAAATTGTGAATGTCTGTTCTTCAGGAAATATCATTTATTGAGACCAAACTCAACATCTGCAATCTGTTGAAGCCAGTTTCACCCCAAAGCCCTCCTAATGACCTGACAGTTCTTCTATCAGTGAAAAACAGAGGCATTGACATGATGATGCTTTACCGCGTATGTCCAAACCCTTTCCTTGTTGCTTTCTGGTGCTTTTTACCACATTTGTACGTTTTCGGTCTGCATTCCTTCTCAGACATGCTACGCGCTGCCACTTTTTTCTGGAAAGGAAGCAAGCGACTCTCTTCCTTCTATTTCCCAGCGTCTCCGAACTGTTCCCTTTGAATACTCCGCTGACATGGAAATGGCCTTGAAGAATTGCCAGCAAGCTTCCCAGCAGACACCAGTTAAGGTCAGCCTCTATGGATATGATGTTGGCCAGTGCCTCTTCTGAGACTCCCAGAGCAAAACACAGGGGGGATTTCTTTGCCTTCGTTTGTTCTTGGAGGGGCGGTTCATATCTGGCACTGGAATGGGGGTGCAGGGGTGGTGCAGTATCTATCGGTTTCTTTGCTATGCAGCCGACTGTTCCTGGCCGAGTTTATCAGGATGCTATTGTCCGGTCGCCTTTTAGTCGCTTGTACGCCCCTATGGACGAACTGTAAGGCCACTATGACTCTTGAGCGCATGCAGCCCGATAAATGTTGGCGATCCCTGAAAACGGCATAGTATAGACAAGAACCCGTATCATTGTTGCTTAACGATGCGTAGAAATTTGTTTCGGATGCAGCGTTCACTTCATTACCCACGCGTACAGCCGCTCTTACAGAGGCAACGTGGAGCCAGTTGTCTGTGGGAGTGGGCTTTCTGGGAGGAAGGCGCAGCGTCTGGGAACCCTTGTGAAATCCGTCATCCTTGACGAGTAGGTCGCTGGCTGCTGTGTCGTATGGCCTTTTTTGAGTAACATTTTTCTAATTCTGGAAGTTGTCTAGGAACTAAGACGCATCAAACCGCAGGAATTACACTGTGGCGGGTTGCGCGGATACTCGTTGCAGTGCGATTGCTGAATTGGAGCGAATGGAACCGTACGGCCCTTACGACTCAATATCCCTGACAAACTTCCTCCATCGGCGCGGTATTAATATCCGCCTCTTGGGTAAGCTAGAGGACAATATCCCTGCTGAAGGGATGCAGGTCGCTAGCCGCATTGTTGGGGGGCACACTGGGGTGGTCATCAGTTGCCGTGCATATTGGCTTGCTCGTGCGCTTCTTTATAAGGCACCATGTGTAAACGGACAAGAAGCCCATGGCTCCAGCACATGCTTCTGGTGGAAGTAGTCGGTAAGTCAACCCCTTCGAACCCCAAATGATGCACGTGGCTGAGGCCCAAGCACCTAGATCTGGAACGTATAGATGGAAGTGTAGTTTGTTTGTGTGTTCTACCTGTGCGAGCCTGCTTATGTTGGCGTTTGTGATTCTTTGCTTGTAGCCCGCACGCTAAAGCAGCTGCTGAAAGGGGTTTTCCGCCGGTTGGTGTTCTGCACAAATCCGGAACTCCAGGCATCCGGGACGAGGAAAGTTGCTGGTGACTCGACTTCACTATCGAAACTAGGCGAACAGATCTTCACTAAGTAAACAGGGGAGGGCATAACACGGGACCTCTGATTTTCAGTTGTAGAAATTGCATTTGTCTTCTTTTGTCAATGCAGCGGCAATAGGCTCACTGCTCCGGGTTGGAGGCCGCGAAGCAGACGTGTTTAAGGTACTTGTCTTCACCACGATCCCGGGCACAGAGACTCGACTTTCCAATTTGATGTAGTCCGTTTTTATAGGTACAGGCAATCCATCTGTTGGAAGCAGCTCTCGGATTGCTATTCGAATGTTCCTGTTCTACAGGCACCGAATGACAATGACGGAGAGAGTGTGGATAACAGCGACGACTCCTCCAACTTTGAAGATTTAATAGGAGGTCAAGGTGAGCTCCTGTTCTGACTCGCCAGCCTGACTAAGCGTGACTTCTCCGCATTACTGCAGCAGGTCGTGCCGTTTCTTGTCAGTTAAATGCCATCTGGCCCGCACTGCATTTGAACTCTGTGCAGAGGGAGGGGTAAGATACAGCAAGGAGTCATTGCTGAGGGAGAAGTTTCTAAAGCTCCCACTTTCGATTGCCACTCGCCTACTGGATGACTCGCCCTATTTGCTAGACTTGACAAGGCATAAATTTCGCGTCTTCTTTTGGTAAACAGCTTGGTCATGTAGCCGTATAAAACCGGACGGTCAGCGCTGCAAACGCTGTGTCCGATGAAAAGGCAGTATACTCTGGGTAGTTCCTCGAATTCAGATAGGTTCACACTACCAGTGCACGAATTGTGGTGTTCTTCCGGCCTTTCTGGGTACTTCAGGACTGACCTTGTTGTTCTGAACTTGTTCAACGTGGCGATTGGTTCCTGCATGGAGTCTCATGAATTCTGGAGAAACTTTCTGAGCCGCAGGTGCGCTTCTTCCTTGTGTCTACGGCTCTGCAGTTCTTGACCAGGTTCAGAGTATGCAGGTAGTAGTTGCGCAGACTTCGGAATGTGGTTAAACCCCAGTGGCGCCGGCATTATGCCTCAGCGTTGCGATTTCGCATCAGGTGTTCTGAGCTATTCGATGTCGAGGCATCGATGGTGCGGAGGCATAGAATCTACCTACCAGCCCTATACATATCACTGCAGGTATGTCAGGTCTCCCCACGTTTCAGGGGGTCAGCAAGAGTTACATTGATTTTAAGTGTTTCCAGTCAACAAGTAGCGTTTTTCACGCCGAGTGTTTTCGAGTGTTGTCACTGCAGCATCACTGCGGCATTAGCTTTTTCCCTTGCGCGGCCACTCTTAGCAGGATGCTGGACAAACCGTTTCCCCTTATGCCTTCGCACATTCGGGTGAGTAATGGCTACCTACATTGAAATTCAGGGAAGTCGAAGAGACAAGCGACTGTGGATAGGAATTCAGAGCCACTTCTTCCCATCGAGAGGCATTTGATGATGTATGGAGTGATGTCTGCAGAGTTGGATGCCAAAGCTTTCGCGCTCCGTCACAGTGCCTAGTTGTCTTCCACTCCTATCGCTTGTCCGAGATCCATCGACACTGCCACTAGCTAATCCTTCCTGTTCAACTCTCATCCAAAGCCCTTCTCCAGCTCAGACAGTCGTGTCACGGCTTATCGGTCATGTAGTATTCCAATGCAGTAGCCCCTTGTGGCACACGCGCTCGGAAATCAGGAAGGGGCTAAGCGCATCCACGGTCGCCTCCATGTACAGTACCACCCAGGGGCATCCTTTGCTTATCTCACAGGCAAGCAGCCAGCTATCGGCTTCCCACCACAGCCAAATGTTTTTAGTACCTTTATCGGGAAGCAGCTGGCTTTAAGAAAGGCAGTGTGAATTCATGTGCTGCAATGACAACAGGATTCTTGGGATGTGGAGGAGGCCACAGTGGAGCTCGTGGGCGTTGCTCTGAGGTAACATTACCAAGCTATCGCTGTAACATATTATCACACCGCTCACGCTGGAGAAGTTCTGGGGCTGACCGATGTTCACGTACCTCGGGTTACGTGCGCGTGCAGATATGAGGCTTGGGACGTTGGCCACTTGCTGGCTCAGCGTTGCATCCTGCAGTATCCGGAGGCCCATGCAGCATCTGTAAGCATGCTGTTCACCGCTCACCCCATTTCAGTCTGCAACGCCTCCTATTGTGCATACAACGAGTAATCTCCTTCAGATATCTAATTCGTTTAGACGATTAAGCAGTGTCTAGCATGCTCCCGTATCCATTCAGCTTGGACCTACCTTCATTGTACTTTCACATTCTGGGTTGATATAGAGGGCCGCGGCATGCTTGCTTTTGGTTTTAGGTACCGGCTCGCCTGTTGCTTCTTCTGGCAGCTACCCACGGCTCGGAGAAGCCTCCTCCTAGCTCTCAGCTTGCAGCCACTACCTACCGGATCCAGCGCTTACTTGAATACCATTGGGGAGGCCATCATCCAGCCACCCTCGATGTGACTGTTGCACAGGCTTGGTGAGCCAGCCCTCAGAAGTTATTAAGAAAGACGTCGGCGGCGCTAGGGTGGCCATCACATCACTACGAACATGATTTCCGACGGCACTGTGATATTTCTGTCTATGCACAAGTAGTTTGACTTTCATCTTATGTGGGAAACTAAAGCATGACTGGTTCCTTACTTTATTTGATGTGCCATATTTTCAGGCTCTCATATCTTGGACGCGATTGGCGAGAATGCATTTCCGGGCTGCAAGCTGCGGTGTCTCTGAGCGCCGCTCTTTCTGTTTCCCAAAATTCCGAGGATGTAAGTGACATGTGCTCTCCCATTTGGTTGCAAATATCTCAGTGGAGGTGCGGAAACCACTTTTGCCGGGTTGTTTGCTCACGACGGCCCTTGCTTCTTCACTATGGCGTGAATGCTCAGCTCACGAGCCTTAAGCGGCTTCTTGCCGTTATTGCAACAGATGAAGCTTCCAAAGTAAGCTTTTACGCACACAGCTGCAATTGAATGCAAGTCTGAGACGCATTGTCTAGTCAAACCCTACTCTTCGCATATAGTTCTGTCCTCGTGTCTGTGTACTCCCTACGAAGGTCCCAGCTGGAATACCGCCAGCACCGATCAATGCAAAGATGGCCGGCCTTCTCAGGATGCTCGCCCATTGCAAGCTCGTCCTCGTATTTGGTCGCCGTAGCACGCTACGTAGGGTCCGTCGTAGGAACGCCATAGTGGGCAGTACCGCCTGCGGTCGCCTTGCAAACGATTCGGTTTTTTCGTTGGCTTCCAGCTATATTTCCAGTGTGCAATACACATTATGATCTGTGCTGCTGCTATAGGACTTGGTAACAGAGGAGCAGAAAGCACAGATGGCAAACAGCGCGTGCCTGATGCTGCAGTGGGCTTTGGACGCCTACGACTTTCATTTTGTAGGGCTTCCGACAGATGCTTATTCTCCCCAGCTCAACACTCTCAGACTAGGCAGTGTAGTCATTTTGGCTTACGCGTGTCCTGATAGTGTGAGCTCTTGCATCAGCTGCTTTGCTGTGTCTGTTTATGAAGGGGACCAGACATGTGTTGACAATGACGGCAGCGCGAGAGTTCTCATTGTCGTTGTTGCTACTCATCGAATATAGGAAAAGCGATGCCGGCGGCACCATTTTGCAAAGAGGAGTCGAAATTGCAACCAAGACCCTCCAGGTACTTTGCCCATCGGTTTCTTCCCTACACGTGTAGCTCTCCGTCAGTCTTCGTGAGCTCACTCTAGGGTGGAGAGAGCTTGATTACGCCAGTTGCATATTCCAGGATACTAATGGTTCATTGCCCTGATTTGCCTGTTTCGATCAGTGGCAGACAATCATCCTCGGGAAACACCACCTGGAGACGCTAACGACAGGTAATCGATGATATTGCTTTGAATTCCTTTTAGTTGCATGGTTCTTAGCTCGCAGGTGTATATAGAAACTCTAAAATCACGCATGAACCTCCTGGGCAAAACGAGGAAACGCACTTATCACGAATTGTGTGATTGTGCATTAACAGGGCAGCTACTTGCCGTCTTGTTGGCAAACCAGGGCCGCTACCGCCGTTGCATTGCTATGTATGAAGCGGTAATCCGCAACACATTTATTAGGTATGTGCACCATCGGGCAGATGGCTTGTCCCTGCTCACCAAGGAAGTTTTGGATTACTCCAGCACGACTGAGTGCGAGGGAGTTGATCTGCAGGTTAACTCACAAGCCTTCATTGCGCCGCTACAGACCGGACAACGAATTCTCAAGGTAAAGTATAGTGTAACCACTCTTTCGGAGTCAGATAAATCTCAAATGAGTGGAGAAGCACCTACATAAAATGCAATCCATATAGGGGTCGTCACGTATTCCCTGCCGCCTCAAACTACTGCCTGCCTTAGCTGTGTATGTTTTGAACTGCCCTTTGCAGAGTCTGTTGGTGCCTTCCCGACCCATATTTCTATGGCATCTTTGAGACAATTCGACCAATAAACAGGTTTTTCTCGAGAGTCAAGTTCGTTTTGCCCAACCTGGAGGACGAGCAGGCCCTAGTATCACTAAACAACCAAAGAAGTGTGCCAACGCCTGGTGATCCAACTCGTCGTAAGCTCTGTCGCGGCAGATCTCGCCAACGAAGTGAATGCTTTGACCATCTCCGTTGCAGTGTGCACTATCGCGTCCACAGTGTACGCACCCCTCTGTCTAATGTGAACTACCTGCCTCAGCAGACGCTAGCGTAAACCCCGTTGAGCCGCCCCACGTCTCTGCGTCAAGTATCAGTGAACCTAAAACAGGAAGTGCAGATGACAAACACGACACTGCGCCTCCTGCCACGCAAAAGGATGTTTCAAAAGCAAATATGATCCAGCTTGATCCTACTGATCACCCTATATTTCGTAAGCTTTTCGTAGAACCTACCTAGGACATAGAAAATTTGATGCCTTGTAGTTCTTGGTGTTGAGGTCAAAGTAGGCCTTCATAACCGTGATAATATAGAATGTTACAGGCTAAAAAGATGTTGCTGGCAGAGTAGTTGTGTGTGTGGTTGCTATGTAGCCTGTATGCAGTCCAAAGCTGCAAGCGACATGGTCAGTCCGGTCATATCGGACTTGGTAAGCGACATGTTCGTGGTATACATCAACTTCGCGGTGGATACGAAGCTTGTTTCCAGGCTAGTTTCTCTCTTTCTCCTGCTTGACTATCTTGAGAAACAAAGTATGCTGTTCGTGAAGCCATTTAATGCCATACAACCCAGTGCCTCCAAGGCTTGCGGCGTACAGAAATGGGGGCACGCACTGTTTTCATTGCGTGAAATTTAACGGATGCGCTTTGAATCTAATATTGGCAGTTACCTCATATGCACTCGACGCTTTGCAGCCTTCAAAACCGTTTCATACGACGTATTTCAAATCGCGTCTACGAAGTCGGGGGGAGATATTACTTCACATTCGTTCCTAACATGGCTGTTGGACCTTTCCGGCACGTGGGTTTTTCCTTTAGCTCCTGGCCTTTGCTGAAGCAGTCCAGAAAATTGGACATGCCAAACCCTCTAGGGTGCTAGGTCGTTCACCATGTACCTAGTCAACACCACAGGCACGGATTTGTCCAGGTGCCTGGTGGGTTGTCTTTTGCCTTTCTGAACAGGTCGGCTGTGCAGGTCATGGAGTATATCGAGCATTACCCCTACAGAATCCCCAAGGAGGAGCTTTTTGATCAAGACAGTGATGTCATGTTCCTGCTATGCCACCCAAGTAAGCTTCACCGCGCGAGTGTATGCGACTGTCAAAACTGGTTGCAGCGATACAGTGCCCACTGCTTGAAACTTACGATAAGTCATTTACGTTTTGTTTTGGTGAAACAGGCAGAGACAACAAAGGAGCAGCTTACAGTGGCTGCATAATGGACCGCTATCTGGGGCATTTATTGACAAAGTCGGAGGCAGCCGTTTCGAACACATGCCAGCTCATTCTGTCAGGTCCGTGAAGACCAGAGCCCCAAGGGTTTGGCAATTGTCGCAAAACTGATTACCGAAAGCACATGCAGCTTCCATTGTAAAAAGCGCTAGTTGGACTGAAATGCAGTGTGACAGTGTGGTCCTAAACCGCCGGTCGGCTTCTTCGGAGCGGTTATGATGGCATTCCACAGGGGATTCCAAAAGGCTCTCCGAAGTAGCCCAGTCGTACTCGTTTCCCTTGGAAAAGCTCAACAGGGCAGTGTGCAGGCTCAGAGTAATATTGCTAATGCTTGGAAAGTACGTATCTGCCCTTCATAGTTAGCCCTTACATAAATGCCACTTGTCGGTCTCCGGAAAAGTCCAGTGCTGATCTTCATCCTGTGTTGAGACTTCAGGCTAAAGGAAAAAGTCCCACAAGAGAAAAATGAATCAGATGATCGCGACATCTTCAAAAGGTGAAGTAAACTGTGTGTGTAGAAAGGGAGGCCGGCTGGCTGTGAACGGAGACCTCCTGCTGGGGCCACCTGCCCGTGCCACCTGCTGTGCAGCCCTTCGTTCATCCGTGCACCTTGCCGTGCATGTGTTTGAGTTTTAGGCAATCAGTTGAGCACGGTTTGACAAGTCAGCAGCTTGAAGAGACTGTTAAAATTGGCGGAAGTTTCTTTGAGCAGCTGGCTGAAAACGCAAGCGAAACATCAAGTCGAACTGAAATGCGGGTTAGTTCCTGTCGACCGAGTAGGGACGATAGAGCATCCTTTTTGAGTGTCAACTTAACAGCGTTGAAGTGTGGAACGTGGAATTCTTGCAGCGGCGTTATCGTCACTTCATGGCTCACATTCGCACGACTCTCCGGTTGCCAACAAACCTCAGGTAGGCAAGGGAGGTCAGATTTCCTCGCCATTGACGGCACAACTTAGGAATCAGCCAAGAAATTGAGCGCATTGCACTTCTGCGGTGAGTGCAGGTGTGAAGAGCTTGATATCCTGGCCAACCTCATGTACTATTTCCTTGACATCAAAACGTTCCAAGCGTGGTGGGAAAATCGTCGCAAGAGCTGCGGAGGGCCAACGACCCAATTTTCCCGTGGGAAAAATGAAGAAGTAGACCCAATTGTGTCAGCCTTTGAGGAGTACTAAGCTGGGTCAAGTGCTTTCCCCTTGCAGACCAGCTAGCTCACCAGATTCCAAAGCGGAGTGTTAGAGGTGTCACTTAACGCTCCACCAATTTCAGAGTCAAGTGGGATTTCCGAAGAAGAGTGCAAAAGAAAACGCACACGCTTCGGAGAATGTGAACTGCATCTGGAACCAGACATTTTGAAACCTGACGTCTGGCTTGCAGTCAGTACTAGAGCACATATCATCTACAAGCCACACTATGCCACTCTTGCTTTAAAAGTGGTTCAACCGCATTCGGTTGCCTGCAGAGTACTGCACTTTTTCCTTCCGTCCCTAAACGCGCAGCGCCACATCGGCGGCCCGTACAACGCAGTTTTTGCAATCTTGTCCTCGCTTTACACAGCGGCACAAGCGCCTTGTTTATGTCCCGTTCACATGTTTGGTTGCCATGCTCGATTCAGCTGCTAACAAGGGCCTTAGGCCCGACAAAAGAGCTATTTCGTGGGGGTCCACGTGCACTAATCCATACAGTTGTCAACAACCATAGTTTCGCGGGCTCCTAGAAAGTGAAACGGCGCAAGGAGTAGTGAGCGCCGAGCTACGTGGCCCAAATAGCGGGCAGTTTGCTAGTGGAAACGTCTCAAACGCTTCAAATACACACTTAGGAACTCCCGGAGGCGGCTCGTCACACGCATCCTCGTCTTTCACCAACCCTGGACTGTTTTCCCCCACGAACTTTCCATAGTGAAAGGTGCCCTCAAGGGTGCAGCCTGAAGTGGGGTCGAAACGGCGGCCTTCTCCGTGGGGATGCCCAAACCGCCATTCACCTGAGTGTCTTGCGCCACTACGGGTAATGCACTCCTACAAGAACAGGGACATAGATCCTCTAAAAATATGTATATAGAAGTACTGTAGGTCTAAGCTACTCTTGAAGTACCCCACATCAGCCAGTTTAGATCCGCCTTTCTAATGGATTGAAGGTTTCACTGTCCAAGACACACCGGCCTGTTCCACACGAACACTGACTGAAGGTGGCATACCGCAACGATCATATATGTTGTACTGTGCAAGCAACGCCTTGCATCGTGTAAGCAACGCTTTCCTTTAGCTTGCACTGTAGTGGTGAAGACCTCCCCTTGGGAGTCGTTGCCTTACCCCCTTCCCATGGCGCATGCCCCGTATCCACTGTCCTTCGTACACCTCTCCTGTATCCTTTCGCTTGCTTAGCCCCCATCCATGAGGTACAATCTTCGCCAAGACATCCGTCCGTCCCACGTGCATTATTTTGCCAGTGTCCCCGCCCGTATTACTGCAGATGGATGGAAATTTCAAGTTGCCCAAGTACTTGTCCCCAGTAGGAAAGGTAACGCTCCACTCAGCGTCTGGGTCTGGCATGTCGTCTGCCCACTGTCCATCAACTGTGATCGTTCCCTCTTCATCCGATTCTTTACTCACACTAGTACCCCTCACAACCCCTACAGGGATTGTCAATACTCCAGCTCCGTGCCGCATGCCATTTCGCCACTGGCCGTCATACAAACAAGAATCTCTGTACAGCATGCTGCCACTTCCTTCTGGCAGCAAAGTCTCAGACTGCGGGAAAACGCAAGAATAAATACAGCTCGAGACACCGGTAGTGGCAAGGTATCTGAGGCGGCTTGATACCAGCACCTGACGTTTCTACAGTGACCAATTCCTCGGCATATCGTGGTTGTATGGCGGAGTGGATGAACTTAAAGCAATAATGATAGTAGCGTCCTAAGCAAGAATCTACAACAAGCTGCAAGTAGCAAATCCAGTGGCTTCTTAAAAGAAGACAACCCACTGAAAGCTCTCCTGTGTAAGTTCTTCCATCAGCATATACCGCGTTGACGACACCTGTCACTTTTCCTCCCTCAAAACTCCCCCTTATAACGACGCCCTTGCGACACTCCCCGAAAGTCTGTTTTCCCTCGTCCCGCGAGATTGACAGTTTGCCTAGGCCTTCAAAACGGCCCCTTGCAAACTCACCTTCATAATCGAGCCCATCGCGCTGTACATATCTTCCCTGGTGCACAGTGCACAGCATCCCACAAATGGCCCCAGAGGCTGCTGGCACTGCCTGTTCAATATTCGTGCCCCTGGCAAACGCGTAAAAGCCTTGAACTTTCTGTCCAGTCATCAGGTATTCTGCGACATGCCTGAGCACTCTAAACCAGATGATACTCAATCTTCCAAGCTGCTTGCGAAAGGCAACCACCTCACCCGTCCGTGGTATTTGTTGTCAAAGAATTGGCCCCAGTAGCGTTCTTTACGGGAGTACAGGTGACCCTCTCCGCTCTTCTTGTTGTGTTGCCACTGTCCCACGTACAGGTATCCTACGGACTCGTGGGTCAGCACGCCGTGGCCATGTCTCTCATCACTGACCCATGAGCCGTCGTACCTGCCATTCAATCACACCAAAGTATTCCAATGCAAGCACTAGCAGAGGCGGATGCTGGTCAGACACATGCAAAACAGCTGAAACGTTCCATGCACAAAAACGTGAGATATGATTTTACCTCATGCCGTCGGCAGAGCAATAAACACCATCCCCATGTCTCTGGGAGGCCCAGAACTGTCCCTCGTAGCAATCTCCATTGCTGTACAGATACTTGGCATAGCCACAAGTGGGTGGGGGCTGCATAGTCTCGTGTTTGGCCGAAGGGGCTCCTTCGCTTGGCAGCCGGTGCTCAAGCAGCCACGCCTGCGGCTCATCATCGCAACCCGATATACCATATGAAGTGAATTTCCGACAAGGTTGCGTCTGCCCACTGCATTCAAGGATTTAGTACAGCTCAGCACCGGCTGTGCAAGTAGGAGAACTTACTTGAAAGTTGTAAGTCTCTGACCATCCCCTGACCCACTCAACGCCGAATGCGCTGAGGTTGTCACCGTCTTCGGAAGCAGCGGGAGACAGCTGCTGCAGCAGCAGCTGTCTCGAGCGCTCGCGACCAGCCGCAATTGCCGCTTTTCTGCACAAAAGGCAGGAAAATAGTCGAGAAACACTTTCTTTATGGTTGTGGTGGAGAGCAAGCACACACGATGCTCGGGTGCTTCGCTTGCACAAGTTCCCGCTGGGTCCCTCTGCAGTCCCTTGCCGAGGCAGCAAGTGTCGGTACATACCTGCACAGCTGTTCAAGGTGCTGAGCAAACGCTGCACGTATTAGGTCGGCCTGTGTCTCCCAATTCGGACCGAGGACAGTCGAAGGCCCCGTAGCGTCGCTGCTGCTCCGGCTTTCCGCCTGGAGGCGGGCTGTGCAAGGGAGAGCCCGCTGCCCTGAAATTCACAATAGAGAGCACAGCAACCCCACCGGTGAATGACGGAGAGTTGGCTTCCCCGCGCAATCCCGCAGAAAACTTTTCCTTGACTTCCTGCCGATGGAAACGGCAGCACTCGTGTGCATCTGGCGTTCGGCCTGCCGCTCCCATCCCCACCGAATCCGCCCAATCAGCCACCCCCATCTGCTTGCCGACTGGTAAGCGCTAGCCAGAGTATCTTCAGATGTGCTTTGGAGCTGCTGCTCTCCCTGCAGCTGCTGCGGTGGGTCGGTGTCCACAACATCCGAATTGCTCGTCAGCGCTGTGTAGATTTCACGCATTGTGCGGCGTGATCCCCGAGAAACTGCGACCCACTAACGTACTGTTATCGTCATTTCGTTTCCGCTCTTCTTGTGTCCGATGCCTTGCACCTCCCACGTGGAGAGTCTGTTTTCCCCGGCCCAAGCTGCTGCTGCTGTTGCTGCGGCGGCGGTTATCTCTAGGAGACACCACTGAGGCAGCCCTTCGTCGGTGCGGTTGCAAGTCCGCAACCCACCCGTCCTCCCCGGAAGCGTGGAAGCCGTGCATTTCGGAAGTCGCTCCTGGAGGCGTAGAGAGAAACAAGAAAATACAAGGGGGATTTCCAATTAAGAAGGCTCACTACACTTCACACTCACACCCACAGTATTTTGCCATCCGCAAAAGACACACCGTCGTCCTTCGGCTTGAGAAAGTGAGCCGCCGCGTGGCTAGCAAGCGACGAAATAGTTTGCTGCAGTAGGTCTGTCGCATGTCTAGAGATGCTCGTGCTGCATCCATATCCAGGGCTGTGTCCTTCCGCAGCTTCACTGGAAAACGATGTTTCCATGACAATGCGTCTTGCGAACTGCTGCTCCCACGTCGTCAGGCGCAGCAGCGGCTCCAGCGACGTGTTCTTCACCTCAACAGTTCTGGAGTCGACGTCCACTGAACAGCAAAAATCAGAGCCTCACTCTTTACTTGATGCCACATTACTTGAACCCTAAGAAACCCTGTACAGGAATAACCTGACGAGCACTGCCACGGACCGACAGAAGCTGTGTAAACTTGCCTACAACATCTGGCTTGGCCACTGGGTGGGTCAGGAGAGTAGGGTTGTTCGACGAAATGAGGAATGCTCGCTTCTGGAGCAGCAGGTCGTCCACGAGCTCGAGAGGCAAGATGGGGAAGAATGCAGAGCGGCTCTCAAACACTCGGAATGGCAACCCATGACGTTTCCACCGGTACTCGTGCTCGCCGAATCCATCGCTCGAAAAACCACAGGCCAACCCCGCTGCAGAGACAGCAACCGTAACAGGAGTCGACCACCTCAGTCTGGGGGTCTTCGCTTTTCACCCGGAATAGCAGCCTCAAATGCTGCCACCATGCCTAGATTCAATCCTCCGCCACGCTTCTTGCTAGACTCTCCAAGAACGAGAACACACCACCGCCCACTTCAGGGTTGCTTCCTCCCCTAAGGCCTGTGGTATGACCCTCCATACCTACTCACGGATAGTGTGAGGACAAATGCAACGATCCTAAATCGCTATGGGGTAACAACAGTACCTGGAAGTAGAGAGATAAACGACAGAACAGCTGTGGAGGCACGTGACGCGTCGCACGAGTAGAATAGAATCTTTCTCTCGAGCAAGAGGGCCTTGACAAGAACCAGAAGCTGTCCTGAATCCCCGCCGCACGCCAATACACATTAGGCCAACATTTCCAGCTTTCTGCCTTTCAAGTCAGCCAGGTATTCTACCTGCCATTCGGCAGGTGTAGCGAGAAGCTAAGTGGGGCAGTTTGTCGTACGTGGAGCGACGGCCATGATGAAAGGCGGCAATCCGACCTCAAGGTTGAAAGTGATCTCCGTGTATCTCATGAGGTGAAAGTTGACAGTGTTCAGCTGATCGTACAGCTGAACGAGAACCTGGGTAGGCAGTCCAGAGGACGAAAGGCGCCCCGGGGAACCCGGTGCAGCTCCCTCCATGAGTTCGAAGAAAGCCGCGGTGACGGGCAGTAGACGGAACAGCAAAAGGCCCCAAAACGGGACACGAGCCACCAGGCAAACCGCGCACAATCCCTGGGCATCTTCTGGTGCAGAGGGGTCCCACTGCACACAAGTTTGCAAGCGCATGCCCGCATACACCCTTCCAGTTTGGCCCTACCTAGAGCTCCACAAAGCATTCACCAGGTATAACACAATGTCCCTGCCCCGAGACACTGATGCTAAGCCTCAGACAAAGTCCACGCAGAAGTGCAACAGCTACTACAGATTTCAGACTGCACATCCCCGTCAGTCCCACATAAGAGGTCTCAGGGCCATTTGCATAGTTGTTCTTACCAAGCGCTCGCTTTGCACAGAGTAGCACGAAACGCCGAAGACGTAACTGTTGCTCTTCGCCACAGGCACGGTGAAGAATATGTGTGATGAGTGCCGCTGATCAGCAGCGGGCTCGCCTTCGCAGTCACGCGACCCCGAGCCTGGATGGGTCTCCTGGGGTTGACTCCTAGGTGGGATCAACTCTGGGAGGGCAAACTTCTCCACCCATTGCAACAAAGTCGCCTCGCCGGCCTCTCCGCTCCACGAAAATGCCCCACACCCCCTACCCTCTGATTGCCCTCTCCACAGGGAACGCTGCAGACGTCGCATGAATTACTCAGGACCCAGGCCCAGTCCAGCAATGTCACACACTAGCACACGAACACCAACATACTGGCCTGCAACCTTTCAAACCCGCCCACAGCCCTTGCCTCTCGAGATTCAGAACTCCCGTCCTACGAAGCACTCCGTCGTGCTCCTAATTATGATTCCAAGAGGGAGTTGTGTAAGTAAAATAGCTTACCTCAGAACACCGTGAGAGGTCAAGTGGATGGAGAGGTTGGCATTTGCAGTTTGCCACGTGATGATGAAACAATATTTCGGGCCTTCGCAGCGCTGACTGCACCACTACAAAGATGCTGCGCAGAAACACACCAGGTCCTGCTAGCAAGTCCCGCTCAAACACCAATTAGAGACCTCCCGCTAAAAGGGGAGACACGGGATATGTCGTACCCAACAATGGGCGGCCCGTCTACCTCTGGTCTGTACACTGAAGTGTTTTCGTCGAGTGCCGAGCTGCGGTGCGCAGCGCTGGCTCTGCCTGTGCTGCCAATGCTGCCTCGTTCTGTTGCGCGCCGTTGCTCTTGTACTGCGCCAGTTGTGCACCGGCTAGGCCTGCCGCGGCCGCTGCTGCCTAAAGCGCAGCCATGCGGTTCCAAAAAGTGCGTATCCCCGTGAGGTGACCGGGGAACTTCTGAAGCAGGCGGGACAGCATATCCAGCAGTCATGGCAGAAGAAGGAAGAGTGGCAGCCGGCGAAGCTGCCTTCACTGCTTCTGCGTTCGTGTCTCCGTCTCTACTTGGGGAGGCCCCTACTGTGGGCGAAACGCCAGCAGCGAGGGCCCCCAGCCTCCGAGCCCCTTCCGCCAGAAGGTCTTCTTCCGCTTCTGACTCATCCTCTCCCCCGATTGCGAAAACGGGGTCTGCCGGATGCATAAAGGAAGAGTTTTTCGCCGCCCTGAAATCGCCAGTTAGTGCGATAAACTTGAAGGCTTGTGCAGAGACAGAAAGGTACGCGATGCAATATGGGGGTGGCTTCCGTGTTGCTAGGATGTACGGGCCTAGTGTGCAGGCCTGGGATAGTCGAATGTGTCCGCAGCTGTGCTTCCTTTTCTGCGCCTCTTCAGCAAAAGACGCCCATGCGAATCCCGTTGCGCGCCAGAAGTCTACCTGAGAGCAGGTAGGTCCAGCAAGCGTGAACAGACCCAACACTCTCCAAGTAGAAAGGGAATTCGATCAGGAGCTCGCAGAACTTGGCAGCGTGAGGGTCAGTTGCCGTACTTGTGAAGTTCAAGTGGACTTTCTGAGTAGCACTGTAGCTGTTCTTACACTCCCCAAACTGGACTGCACCAGCGACGAGCAGTAATGGAGGGTAAGTAACGACGCCGGGGGCTTCGTCCTTGCTAGTAGTCAACTGTTGTTAGCATAATGCATCTCCACGCCTTCAGGGCAACACCGTAAACCTCAAGGCAAACACGGTTGCTTGTGGAGGAGCGAACTTCTACACGTGTGGCCAGTTCTGGGATAGCCTCCCACTGTGGCTGGCACCCTCACCAGCTGCCTTGTCACACTTCGCCAAGTATATATTCAGCGAAATGGCATACCAGAACAGCCACAATGCTTTAAAAGGAAACCTTTGCAGCTGAAGTACCGACGTACAGGGGATGCACAGGATGAGAATGAAAGCGAAATGCTGATAAGCAACAGAAAAGCGGCAGTGCTCAGCACTACAGAGGTCCTAGAACTTGATTTAGAGAGAGGTATACCGCAAATGAATAAGAAAAGAACGGAAGGTCTGCCCTACACGCGTCGTTGCGTAGGAAATAGTCGCGACTCTCCTGCCGACAAGGCACAGATTGTAGTGCATTGGCTCTACAATGCACCGCCTTAAGCTCCTAACTGGGCTAGAAAGACAGTAATAGTAATGTAATAATCGAATAACAGAAGGCTAATAAGACAACTCGTAGAATCGATGTAGCCAGCTGAGGATAGCGGACAC
>CAJFCZ010000038.1:0-43411 GCA_904066245.1 Eimeria sp. OTU-Y
CTGGCCTGATGGCTTTAAAGCGTATCTAATGAGGAAACTACTTAAATTAATGTTTGCTGATGCTTTCTTTGCATAATGGGCCGCTGGCTGCCCAACTACGCGCTATTGTAGTGCTAGGGGATGGCCAAGGGACACACTGCGCAGTGCTTTCCCTCGTTGAGGCGAAATAGGCCTCGTGTGGATTGTTCATTTTCTTCTTTAATTTCTATTCTATGCGGTTATATGCTTAGTGCAGCCTGTACGACCTACTGTGCGCCTAAGCGGCTATTGTAGCGCTGAGTCCCCTCAGGCTACGTACCCATCTCCTTTGTGTATTAGTCGCACATTAGTACCCGAGCCGAAATGCTCCTCCTTAATACTTAAAATATATTAGGTTTTCGAATTGTACACCGAAAACGCCGTTCAGTTGGGCCAGAAGGCCACTCGTCAGTCTCGTTCCAAACCCCAGGGGAACCGGAATTAGGTCCTGTCGCTACCTCGCACAGGATCCTTGCACGCTCATATGCAGAAGGTTAAATCGAATTTCTCAACTGTCGTATACTCTACTAACGAATTCCCGTTCGTTGCCTGCTGTCCAAAAAGTCCGAAACTTCTCCGTGTGCGGATCTGCTCATGCATCAGTCTCGTTCCCCAGCCCAGGGGAACTGGAATTAGGTCCTGTCGCTACCTCGCGCAGGACACGTGCACGCTCATATGCAGAACGTACTGTCGAATCTCTCAACTGTCGTACACGCTACTGACAAATTCCTCTTCGTTGCCTGCTCAACTCTCCGTTTCGCTTGGGGCAGCTGGCGCCGCCTCTGCTGCCTTCTGTCCAGCCTGTTGTCTGCAGATATTAGCTTTGTGTTAACTTGTTCGCGGCTCCTCGGTTAAACGGTTAGCTCTCTCATTACTAGTGTGATCGATTGGCTAGCATCGTGTCCTGCGCCTCCACACTTCTTGCACAATTTCCTCGTAATCGTTGTATCATTATTCTGGAATGCCTTGCTTCACCGAGTACGTCCCTTCTAGTTCCCGTTTAATGTATGGACAATCAGAAATCTCCGCACCGGTTCGTAACGGGTCTGCAAACACCTTGTGATCCCCTAGTTCATAAGCCTATTGTTCTTGTGAGAGGCTCATATTCCCGAGCCGTCGCTCCATACGCTCCAAAGGATACTCCATGTTTTCGCCCGTCTCCCGAGAAATAGACGCCGTTGGGGCGGTAAGGGTTGACTTGATTCCCAGGCGGTGGGCATTTGGCTCTATGATGTGGCAGGTGCACCTATCACCTGACCAGGAGTTAAGTGCATGGCGATATTCTCGCTGACAGGTCCCCAGGGTTCAGAAAGAAAGGTAAAAAAGAAGAAATAAGGGGGAAAACATGAGGATTCTTTCCATTTTTTCCCGGAACAGCCCGCGCTGAGTCCCCTCAGGCTACATACGCATCTCCTTAGTTTATTAGTCGTGCATTAGTATCCGAGCCGAAGTGCTCCTCCTTAGTACTAAAAATATATTAAGTTTTTGAATTGTGCACCAAAAATGCCGTTCGGTTGGGCCAGAAGGCCGTACAGGAAATCAGACTGACTCGGCCGCCCGCGGCGCCCTTGCACGGGGCCAGCGGGTGGCCGCGTCGCTGCTGTGAGCAGCAGCCGAGTCATCGGACCAAGGCGCTAGCCAACCGGCAACTGACTGTTTCGATTCTATGAACAAAGCCGTATTGACTATTCGTGTTTCACTTCTTATTGTCTTTCTTACCGTATTAGGAGCTCAAGTCGTGTACCTTGTAGTGCCGGGCACTACAGCTATCGTACAACCCGTTCCGTAGTAGTAGCGTAGTGCGCTGTACACTTCAGTTCCTCCCTTTGACGGACTTCCCTGCTACCACATCGAGTGAGGGGGCTCAGACCCTACCTGAATTCATTAGTTATTTATGCTTGTGTGTGTGCCTGTGTTATTGTTTAGGCAGTAACTCGCGAAGAGGAAGATACTGGTCGGTGCCCTCACTGGGGAGCGTGGGGTAGTGCACACCGCTCTCTGCTTCTGCTACTTAAAAGTCCTATGCCTGGCTAGTAGGTGCACACCCGATATATAATCGCTATCACCCAGCGAGTATTCCCGAATTTCACCGAATTACCCCAGAACAGAACCTTATCCATATTCAAGTCCTATTCTGAGCCAAAATGGGACAAAACAAATTTGTCTAGCCACTGATTACTGTAGTGGGTAAATGCCTCAGCTGCACTGTCAGCCTCTCAGCCAGTCCCAAGCTGTAACGCCTGTGCACTACACAAGCCCTCTTAGGCTGACGGGCGCTCTTAGCCTGAATGGCTGATCTGCTGTTTATATAAAGGTGAATTATTTATAATGTTGTATTATTTCCCAGGGTTTCCCCCGTGTGTGCCTCTAGAGGCCCCATTCGATGCCACTGTAGCGCATGCGCACTACAGGTGGGGTCCAGTTGCCGAAGGTTCAGAGATCCTTGGAGCCGCAATCCCCCCTAGTTTGGCAATTGACTAGTATGCGACCTGGCCTTAAGAAACACTTGTTTTGCAAAAAAACATTAACGCAAAAACGACTGCTTTCTGAATGGAAGACCGCATAGTAGTCAATTCCAATAGAGCATCCGTCTGAGGCACTTCGCTAGCCCCCCACCTGAGGTTATCTCTGGGTGACGAACATCTCCTGCCTCCCAGCCTCAAGCGGCTATTGCTAGGCTTCAGGAAACTCAAGGAACACACCTCAGCAGAGATGAATATAGGGAAACTTTAGCATTACCTCTGCAAGGAATATGTTCTCTCTTGGTTCACAACTTTCTTGGCACAGCGGCATAAGGGACTGGAACTGGGGAAGGGGAAGCGGCCTGGCGTGAGTTGCAATCCACCTTGTTAGAACTGGGTGACAAGACCGCCCCACATGTATTCAAAGCAGGGATCCTCCTTTTTATGCACAAGCTTATAGGCGTTTATTGGCTGCTTCCTCAGTGAGTGGCAACCCACTCTTACATCCGCCTATGCTGGTTAACAAAGGACAGACTGTAATGCCAGCCACCAACTTGCCCCAGATTATGCTAGGACAGGTCCAGTTTAGTAGCGGTTCCGGCACGTACCCTCGAATGTAACGGCACCGAAAGACTTAAACGTTTAAGCTTTATGAAAAATTTCCAGAAAACTCTAAATCTGACCGTTACTTGTTCCCCTTCCGTCGCCACCGCCCGCTTGTGGGTCGGTGGAGCCCGCTCAGAACCTCAGACCCTAGGTAGCACCCAGTAGGTACCCACTCCTGCTGCTGCGGCACCGACTCGGTCCTAGGCACAGGTGCCTGCTACTATGGGTAGCTACCCGAGTACCTTACCAGCCTGGTCAATCCTTAGCTACCCAACTTCTATTAGGCTTCGCTAACTAATTGCTGCCGATCTATCTTAGTATCGTATCCAGCGAGGGCTATTCGGTGCCTTGTAGTGCCAGTGCACTACACAGACCAACGCGATGAGCACAGCAAACGTGACAGGTTGGCAAAGTCCCCGTGATTGCAGGGAATATTTACTGCATCTGCACGCGGATACATGGGCATCTAGGAACTCAATCAAGGCAAATGATGTCCCCTTCGTTGTGGCGTCGCTGCCTTTTTATGCAGAGGCTGCTCTGCCTCCGCACCAGCGTTCATCTGTACAGCAGAAGCAACAGAAGCAAGAAGAATAGTCCTTGTAGAACCAAGCTCACTAAATAGAATACCACGGGGCGTAATAAACACTACCTTCAAGACATTATGTATTCACAGATATACGCCAATAGGTGCTCGCTTCAAACACACTAAATGGGTGCACATGTGAGACCAAGCACTCGCAGTTGCGCCTTGTGCCGGAACCGGTCTAATGGACTAGGTACCATGAAACTTCACAGTACTTGCGTTTGTTCGGTCTATGCATGAAGAGCTAGTGACGAAGCGGTGATAAGACAGTTAGCCATAGAAAATGGGGCAGGTTGTGCAGAGGGGAGCTGAGCCTCCGGATGAGTATAAGGGTGGGGAGCTACTGCGTCCAAAACGAAAATTTTCTGTACGATCCAGGCATGCCAGTTAGTTTGTTTGAACAAATCTTATTGGGAGGTGTCGATCGACAAGATAATGTAGTAAGACTCCCTACCTGCCCGAATAATCGATGCACAGACGGTAAAGCAAGTAAGGCGTATGGCCGCTTGCAGTGGAACTCACTATAAATTATCCTATGGAGGGTGATTTTGTACTCACTTTAAGTGTCGTTAAATGAAAGAGATATATATGCATAGGCGCATTTTTGCGTATGAAGCAAATAGTCTGTAGAGCCATGGTTACTCCGAACCCCTTGACCCTCACAGGTACCAGCTGTTCACACTAGTAGTAAAACCATTCAGTAGCTCCATATGTCTAAATAGGAATGCTTCAGTATGGTATCGTGATTTTTTTGGAGACCAATGCCTTGACTGAGCCAGGAAATTCATCGAACCCAGCATGCCAGATTCAGCTGCTTCAAGCCCAGCTACCGTTGCTGCTGTAGCCTCTTGTCTGAGTTCGCCTCCCTCTGTTCATTTTTTCACCGGTTAATGTTGAATGAAGGTAAAATAATAAAGAAGAGGAGCTTTTTTACTTTTGAGAGGAAGCCCAGACGACCATGGATTGTTGTGGGGCTCGTTTGGTGTGAGCAACTCTCGCCGTCATTGTCCAGCAGGTTTCCAGTCGTGCACTTTTCCGTTTTCTGGTTCGCTTTCGAATCCTTCCTATCCTTCATTGTTTGTTTGGTTCTTTGAAGAGAGAATCTGGGCTCGTTTCCACTATTGATGGTCAGAGATTTCGGAGTCCTTCCAGCGGGCAGACCATTACTGGTGCCTGTGTGTTTGGCCATTTGGCGGGGGTGCGTTTCCCTGCTAATTTCTGTATTTACACCATAATTTCGGCGCTTAAGGCACCTGCGTGATCTTGAGCCGACCCATAGATTGGTTTTAACGTCATTTTTTTTGCGTAATATCCTTTTAGCATACTCCCTTTCCGCAGAAGCAGTGGCGTGGGACGGACAGGACTGGCACACACACACGCAGCGAGGCGGAAGGCACGCGTAACAAGGTCGAAACGGCAGAATCTGGCTCTGAGGATATTCTATGCATTTCAGCATAACAATTACACCTGCATTGTGGCAGCGCCCACAGGCATCCTCCCCGCTGAGTGCCTCACGTCCCTCTCCTGCAGGGCGGGACTTGGGACGCCAGTACGGCTTTAGGCGACCTTGGTGCACTGTTCTTTTCTGAGCCTGGGGTTTAGAAATATAGCAGCACAGCATAGTAGCAGGGCACTCCTTCAGTTCTTCGGACCTGGGAAGCACATACGGATACGGGCCTAGCGTCGACTCCAACGTGTAGCACGTCTTGTAAAGCATGACCTTGAAGCAGGCCGTAATTTCAGGAGAAACCAGTCTTTCGCGCGACTAACAGTCGTTGCAGCCGAGTTGATATACTTGGCAGCGGCGGCTTCCACTCAAGCAGTGCCAAGGACAGCGGGGCAGGCGGTTCCAGGTCTGTTGTTTCCCGTGGGTGTTTGTTCCAGTTTAGGGCCTCAGTGAAGCCCCTGGAGTAGCAGTTCTTACTCTCGCCTTGAGTTCGAGGCTACTGCTAGTATACGCCCTTCTGCACTACGGACTGGGTAAATGTCTTCTCTAAACGAAAGCCCGGGGGGGGGTCAGGACCAGCGGGTGCTTTTTCTGCATGAGCTGGACTCAGCTCCTGGCAGTGAGAAGCAGCGCTTGCTGGAGAAAGCTATTGGAAAGCAAAGAGTGAAGGCTCCCAATTTGAAGACGCGGCAGACCATCATGGTCTTCGTCCTCATCTTCCTCGTCCTGGCCATTTGCCTCCTCAGCACGGTTATGTAAGTGCCTCCCGCCTTGCGTGCACGCATACATCTGTTAGATGCTTCTTTAGGGATACCCTTTACATCAATTGTAGAGATGCAGACAGGGAGAATTGCGCAATGTGTTGTTTTGTCAGTTGCATTGTGCTTGGCTTCTGCAGAGCAGCGGCTGTGCTGGCGAAGTGGTATGTCAGCCTGTGCGTCTTCATTGCAGCGGTGAGGGAACAGGAAAGCAGTATTATTCGCTAGTCTACAACGGAGAACGCCTTTGGGCTACTCCAGCGGACCTGTCGCTTTCGTTCGGCGTCGTTGCACGTGTGCGGCTTCGTCGGGCTCGTCAAAGGCGACACCGGTATCATTCTAACACATGTTCTCGTTTGATTCTGTTTGGCATCTGATGCCGTTGCAGCTGGTTCTTTCTCTTTGTTTGTGTTTCACACCTTTGCGTAGGCAGTAGTGCTTCTGCTGACGTACTGGTTCGGGGGGAAGGCTGCCACGCGGTACATGTGGCGAAAAGCCACCCGCATAGCCGAGAAGAAATTTAAGGAGCAGCGGTCTAACGTCATCGTGGCGACTTCCTTTGGGTCTGTAGTGGCCCTCAGCATGGATATTCCGAAAGTACCAATGGTGAGGATCCGTCTAAAGTTTTCCCGTTGCTGGCAACCCTTAGTAAATTGGCATATGGGGCATTTCAGGGGATCCTTGGAGGGGTAACATCTAGCGCTAGCCGCAGCAGAGCCTTGGCGATTTCGTTTTGCCCAGCTCATGTGTGCCTGATGTGTGTGCCGATGCGCATGTGGTTGTATTTGCCTTGCTTGCTCTGATAGTTGTTGCTTTCGCCTGCCCTCGAACAGTACTCTCGATTTATGCGCCTGCGGAACGGCTTCACCCTGAACGGGGTGCCCTACGTGGTGATTGTGCACGGCTCGGGGGATAAGACGGTCCCCCTGGATGACTCGATTCGTCTTCTCGAAACGGCAGACGGGCCAGGTCGCAGCCGTTTGGAAGTCATAAGTTAGCTCTACACTTAGCCTACACAGAGATGGGGTGGCCGGTTTAAGGTTCCTGAAAGAGATAGTTGCAGTTTTGCTGCCGTGTAGACGTCCCTGCTTCAGCTGGAGGCCTTTTTTCCCACAGCGGAGTTTCTGTTAGGGATGCGTGGCTAGGGATTAGGAAAGGCAGCCCTGAGGCGTGTTTGTTGTGAGCAGATGACACGCATGCGCTGAAGTCTATAAAGCCTGAAGAGCTGCGTCAGTGGGTTGAGGAGGTGTTCACGCAGGGAAAGCAGCAAGTAAGGGCCCTTGCAGATTCCGGTTCAAAAGACGTGGACCCGTCGTTGTATGAGTGGGGAGATCAGGCGGCAGGGGCTGGGAAGGCAGCGAAACAAGAACAGGAACATGGAGACGAGAACTCTAGCAGAGGAACTAGTGCCACGCAGGAGCCAACAGGAACTGGCAGCGTTTGAGAGAGGAGACATAGGGTAAGCATAGAGTTTTACATGCCTAGCCACGTGCCGACCGGCTGTACCGTAATAGACCCTCACAGATTAGGCTGCACTAGTCCGCACGGCGGTGTAGAGAACGATGGCGAGGAGGAATTCCTGCTTGGGACCTCAATGCAGAAGTAGGCTGATGCTGCCCGTGATTCAAAGCCAAAGTATTGAACTGTTTGACTTTTGTATTCCACATTGCAGTGGCGAGACGAGAAGGCGACGGAGGTCATACTGGGCGAGCAAACCAGCGGACGTCATCGGGCGTCATGCGTTGCAGAGGACCACGACAGGTTGCAACAGGGGTGAGCACATACAGGTTCTGGCGAGTTGGCGGTGGAGACTGGAATAGCGAAAAAGGTATTGCCTACTACTTGGGATCGCTTATTCTTGCGTAGAGGACAGGTCAGGAGTGGCCGGTGCCAGTGTTTGCTGTCTGTGGGGAGTTGTCGGTCCTCACGTACGCTATTTCGCTTCGCATTAGAGGCCTGTTGCAAATGCGAAGCTTTCTGGGGGCCTAGAAGGGAAGCGATGGAGTTTGTGCTGGCACATGGCATGAAACCGTAGTGCTCGGCCCATCCGCGGCTACGGCTGGGTGTTGCCAGGATGAAGAGACGATAGATTGTCTTAGCGCAGTGCAGCGACAGTAGATTTTGAAGTACGGTTTTCTTTTGTCAGATGTTCGAGGAAGTTCTGTGAAGGCTCTTGTCTCGCGATCCTTTGCAGTATAGCGGTATCGGTGAAGCCGTTTGTTACCAACCATCTATCTTCAGGCCACGTATGTGGGGTTCTTTTCCACATGGTGATAACCAGGCCACTAAGGAAGTTGAGGTACAAATGGTTCCAGTAGTGGTGGGACGTGACAGGCACAGGGTTGCTTCGAGGAACAACCGCCGCCGCTCTACGTTACTGGGGAATAGTGCAGTTAGAAGGATCGTTTTTTCCTTAACATGTCGCCACAGTAGAAGAGTGAAGAGAACAGGGAGGTTTAGGATGCACTCTGCCCTCCGATGGCAGCTAAAGTCGGTTGGTAGTTAAGTCAGCGCGAACAGTAAAGTCTCAGATGAGGGCTGCACGCGATAAGGATACGGGCGGGCACCTCAGTTCGGACATGTCGTATCTGCATCAGCATACTCCCGTTTCTTTCATAGCGTATTACTATAGTAGAGGCCAGAAATAGGGCAGCCACCTACTAGACTTAGTATCGATGGGGCATGGCACTGAGGCCGCACAGCTAAAGTAGGAAATGCCTGCTGCTTCGATGTACCATCGTCACGAACGTACGTATCTCTAGTCAGAACCCTGTCTACGGTCAGCCTTGGGTGGGGGACAGCAGGGGGGTAACGAAAGATTTATCAAAGCCTGTCAGGCCTCCACTGGTGCTAGGGATGTCTGTTTAGGCGAACATAGTGAAGAAGCCCGTGCACAGGCAGAAGCACAACTAGCCGTTCGCCGCTGGATATTGGTGTATCGCTGCCGCTGCTGGGGAGCAGTACTTCGGCAGCTTGCCGCCGGAGCTTAGGAACACGAAGGAAATTGGAATCTCTGCTGCACTTCCTCCAACGGGAGGGTGGGGCCTGCGCGATGCAGCTCCTGTCGACCTCTTCTCTGCAACGTCCTAGGGCGTATCAAGCTATCAGCTTCCGCTTTCTGTTTTCATCTCGCATTCGCTGCTGCACGGAAACTATACGCTGCAGTGTCTCCCTTGTGGTTTCACCTATTTGCAGTAGCGATGAGGAGCCGCTGCGGCCCCAACGTCCGAACACCGACAGAGCCTGGGCAATTGCTTCGGCTGTGCAGACTCCCCCTCTTGCTGCTACATTGGCTGGGGGAGTTCGTATCATCCCGTAGGCTCCCGACACTCGCAGCGCCTCTGCGGCATCCATGCTGCTGCTGCAACAGGATGCAGAAGCATAAGCAGTATTAGTACCAGCAGCAGCGAAGCAGACACTGGAATCGTGCACATTCTGCCGAATGGGAAGGTGGACGGCGGGCAGTTGCTGCAACCATGGAGAGGCGCTAAACATCTCTTTGGCCTCCTTCCATGTGCCGTCGATAGCTAGGAGGGTCACAGGTAGGCGAACAGGCAAAGACCCCGTCCCAAGAGCGAGAGATGACTCTGTAGGGAAAAGCAGTATCATCCTGCTCGTGTCACACACCGCAACACCATCGCGGGTGCATAGGTGCTGCTGCTGCTGCTGCTGCTTCGGATGAGGCTGCTCTTCTTGATGGTCCCGCTGCTGCTGCTGCCAACACCCTTCTGCTGCTGCATCTTCAACTCCACAGTCGGCAGCACATGCCTCTTCCAGTCGCTCACTGCTTGCTGCTGCTTCAGATGTACGGGTAGGTCCTTCCGAACCTTCCATCACTTCCTTTCTCTGCTTTTCGTGGTCCACGTCCTCCCCTCCTTGCTGTATGTACTGCGATTCCGCAGCGAACGGGCAGCAGCCGGGCCTTCTATGGGGCCAGATTTCTACGCCTTTGACGAGTCTTTGTAGCACACGGACAGAGCCGTTCTTCCTTTTTTTCTCAAGAGGATGCATGAAGATGATGACTCTGTTGACTATGGAGGAAATGCTCTGCTCAGAAAGACTCAAGTCTCGCCCTTGTATGATGCTGCAGTAGCAAACTGAACAGGGGCGATTGCACCCAGAGCACACGCGACGGCGTTTCGCTCCATGCAGCTGCTGCTGTTCCTCCTCCTCATCCTCCTGTCGTCGCCCAGTCTGGTCATTCTCGGGAAGCCCTCGCTGATCGTGTTGTTCCAGCCAATCTTGCTGCTGCTGTTGGTGCCCCTGTCGTCGTTCCTGCTGTTGCATAGAGCCGCCTATGAAGACAGCTGAAGTACCCCATTGCGTGCGCAGTTCTCCTCCTGCTGTCTTGGGTTCTGCCTCTGGTGTTTCCTGAGCTACGCATGCCGCAGGTGAAATTGGGCTATTCGCGAGGGCCGCTGCATGTTGGCTTGCAGCACTCGTACGATTCATCTTGAACTCGCATCTGCTGGGTCCCTTACTTTTTCGTTCTGTGGTAGTTCAGCGCAAAGGCAGAATGCCACGGGTAGTTTCCGAAAACTGCTCAGGTCGTGCTGCTGGCAATACTGCAGCAAGATGCGCGGACTCCCGCATCCTGTGCTAAGAATCTGTTGTAGAAAGGCAGCACAAGGGTATACTGCAGAGTATTGAAGCAACATGCATGATTGAGACCACTTTATGCCTGCGGCCTCAAGGCTGCCTTCCGGGAGCCCGGGCTTCCAGGTAAATGTACCCCTTTTGGCGCTTTTCCGTTCCTGGACTGCGCTTAACGGTTGTTATAGAGTTTATTCCTATAATCTGCGGCAACGTTTGGGTATATACATTGAATATCACAAAGGCTTTGGAAGATCTTGAGAGTACCCTCTTTCCCGTGGGGCTGCATGCTTTCGGCAGCGGTCAACTTGCACACGGCTGCGGTGTGTTGTATATGAAAACAGATGACTGCCTGAAAATTGGTTTCTTGGTAGGGCTTCTTTGAGGCAGGAACATATAGAAGTTGGTCAGAGAACAGGGGCTGGAACGAGGCCAACATACAACTTGCGCTTGACTCTGCAATAACCTAGGCATTGCTACGCAGCAGTGCAAAACCGAAGGCGGAACCTCCCGACCTCCGCAGACGGAGCCATCCGTTGTCCTTTTCCCCATGGAGACAGTTGTGTAAGAAGGTGCCTTTAAGTATCTCCCAATGGATCCTGAACAACCGGTGACAGCGGCGGGAGCTGCTGCTACAACTAAGAGCACACGCACGCTGCAACAGAAGCACGAAGAATACGAGCAAACGGCGCTGCGTCTCAGCCTCTGCAGCGATGAGTCTCTTGCCGTTGTGCTGAGGAAGCTGCTGCCTCGCGCACTGATGGAGCTGATGACCTGCCCGCCCGTGTCCCTGCCCAAGGCAAGCATCAGAAGGCGCAGGGGCAGGAGCAACGGGAGCAACAGGAGGCACAGTAGCAGGCGGATAAGCACGAGGAGTACCATTAACAGGGCAAGAAGAAAGCGTTGTGTTATGCGGCGAACACCCTCACTCGGTGCGTTTATGCATGTGTGCAGGTCATTGGTATTGTGAACAGCTGTCTCCGTCGTGTTAAAGAGGCTCCAGAAGTTCCTGTACCTGTAGAGGAGCTGCTGTGTCTTTTAGCTGCAGCAGAAGAACAACAACGTACTGGGGAGAAACAGCAGCTTGTGGAGCAGCAGCTTGAGCAACTCCAACTCCCCCCCATTCGGCCCAATAACTTGTCTGTGGTGAGGGGTATCGTCCCTCTGTTTGTTTCTGCTGCTATACCCCGCAAAGATGTACAAAGTCGTTGCTCCCTCGGGCTGCTGCTGCTGCAGCACTTTAACAAGTGGGCCACCGCCGCCTACCCCAAAATGCTGCTGCTACTGTTGGAATGTCTTACTGACCCACAAGTCCTACAGACGCTGAAGCACGGCAGCAGCAATCCTATGGGAATCCGCATTCTAGAGGAGCTGGCGGCAGTAAAGACTGAGGTACTGGTTTATAACGGCGATGCTGCAAGGAGCAGCAAAGGCAGCAGCCAGTTGCCCTGCTGCAGCAAGCCGTCTCCTCCCTTCCTTGCCGCAGTGCAGGCGATATGCGAGCTGTTGCTGCTTGGCGGGGAATCCACCGCAGCAACAGGAGCAGCAGACCTGCTGCAGAAGCAGCAAGTGGAGCAGAAAGCAGTGGAACTGGCACGAAACATCGATTGGACGGCATTTCATTTGCGGGAGCAGCAGCGAAGCCGAAAGGCTTGCCGAGGAAAGCTCGGTACCGTTGTCTGCTGCTCCTTTGTCAATGTGCTAGGGTCACAGCAAGCAGCTTCTACACCGGCAGGAGCCTCACCTTCACCAGCATCTGCAGCGACATCAGCATCAGCAGAAGAACCAGGGAGGGGGCTGTCTACCAGTACTATCAAGCTTTGGGAAAATGGCTGCAGGCTTTCACGACAAGATTTGGTGCTTCAACAGACGCGCGCGGTGCTGTTGCTGACAAAAGCTGCTAGCGCCGCTCCGGTTGTCGACGACAAAGCAGCAGCAGCAGCAGCTGCTGCTGCTGCTGCCGCTGACGAAGCTGGGACCCCATTGGAAGGCTCAGAGGCGGCAAGTCATGCCCAAGGGTTGGAAAGTGCAGCACCGGGAGCAGTGAAGAAAGCTACGACAGGCGCAATAACAGCAGAACGGGCAGTAGCAACAACGCTAGAACGAGCAAAGGGCATAGTTCTGCCCCCAGTCATCCTTGGACCAATCATTTTGGGAAGCTGTGCCCCCTTTGCTTCGATCTCCGACCCCTGCACCGCTACTTTGACTCGGCTTGCGACCGTGGTAACTGTTGCTGCTGCTTTAGCTACTGGGAACGCTGCTGCTACCCTCACTGCCGATGTGGGGTTTATGGCTGATGTTGGTGCAATGCTTTTCTGCGCATGCGGGTCTTCTTTGCTGGCTGCTGACGACTTGGGAGTTTGTGGTTTGATGCGTAGCTGCTGGCTTGGATAGCAGCAGCAGCAATGCACCGGCTGCAACAATATCGGGATTCCCAGTGTCTGAGCCCGCATGTGCGACTGCGATCTTTTGCCTGCATGCAGATCAATACGGATGACGAGCTTCTGGTTCAGCTGCTATTCGACTTGGCCCTCCTTCGTCCGCTGCAGCAGCTTGAGCAGCTGCAAGGGCTTCCGCCCTTGCTCGGCTCTACAAGTCTTCGCACCCAAGGAACTCGGGGCCCACTGCCCAGCAAGGTGCAGCAGAAGCTGCTGCAGCAATTGTGTAAAAGCAGAGCTGCTGCAGAGAGGCGATTTTGTCTTGCTGTGCTGCAGCTGCAGTGGGAGGCCCTGGGCTTGCTCCAGCAAGCGTTGCAGTGGGGGATTAGCCCTGGACAGCCTACAGCCCGAGTCAGTGCTGCGTTGTCTTTCCTGCAGTGGTGCCTGCGGCTGCAGCGCTGGTTCCTCTGTGATATGCATGGAGTTGGGGCTGCAGCTCAAACGAACGGTTCAGCTTCCGCAGATGCAGTACAGCAGCAGCCGTTGCAGCACAGGATGCTCTGCCCCTCCGCAGCACGCGTAAGTTGCTTGCTTTTGGACTTTTTCTCCCGGGCACTCGAGCAGTTGTTGCTGGTTGCAGCACCACCGGCATCAGAGCTTCTTGCTGCTGATTTCATGGAGCAATTTGCGGAGGGAAGTAACAACAGCAGCTTCGGCGGGTCCCAGGAAGGGCTGCAGCAATTCATGCAGTGCTCTGCTGCTGTTTTTGCCGCTGATGCGGTGGTGTCCCCTGACCTTGTATATCAAATAAGCCAAAGCATCATTTCTCCCACGTTTCGCCCGCGCACTGCAGCAGAGCTGCTGCTGCAGCCGGCTACTCGTGAGCTACTCCCTCTTCTTCTGGACACGATATCCACTGCCTGTCGTGTCTGTCCATTTTCGTCCATTCTCAGTAGCGGCAGCAACGGCAGCACCCCACCTAGCAGCAGCAGCTGCTCGCTTGCAAGCGGAGTGGAAGATGACAGGTCTTGGAGCGAAGCATATGGAGAGACTGTGACAGAGGGGATGCTGCAGCTGTTGCAGCAGCTGCTGCTGCTGCTACCCCGCGCCATTGAGGCAGACGCACAGCAGAAGGGAGCAAAAATGCAGTCGCAAAGGCGGCGTGCGGCCTCTGCTGCTCTTTCTCTCAGCGCTAGCTTGGACAACCCCACCACCCCGTCGGCTTTGCAAGCGCTGCGCGGCTGCGGTGATTGGCTGGCGATGCGGTTAGGTTCTCTTAGAGAGGCTTTGCAGCAACAGAATCACATGCAGCAGCAGAGGGTGTTGCTGCAGCAACAGTATGACAATCTTGAGGAACAGCTTATAGCGCTGCTAGACTGGACCTTCGCTCTGTGGTTGCATCCGCTTGAAAGTGCAACCCCACAGCACACATCCGAGTCCAAGGAAACTGAGCTTAGCCAGACACCTCTTGAGCCGAACGAAAGCGATCCCTCAGTCAGTTCTGCAGCGTCGCAGCAGCTACTGCTCCAAGAAGGTTTGAGGTTAGCGACGAAGGCGTTTCCCCCAAACCACCCTGCCCACAGGTGAGCAACTGTGCAAGGAGCACGTCAGCAGCAGCTGCAACAGAAACAGCAGTAACACCATCACCCCATCGCTATAATAGGAGGCGTGTCTCCGTGCTTCTGTGTCATTTCCGCAGTTTTTATTGCATGATCTGCTTGAGTGTGGACGCCGCGAGGATTAGCAGCGGCCGCAGCGGCAGCAGCACATTGAAGGAGGTTTCTGTGGCTGAGACGGCAGCAGGTATTTTGAAACAGTGCGAACGCCAGGAGCCCCCGTCGTTCGCTGCATTGCTGCACTTTGCTCTTCCTCGCCTGGATTCAACAAGTGGCAAGGCCGGTGATGCTGAGGGGACGTCGTCGCCGGTTCAGGGGTCTCTTGCCGCTCACCTTGCCGTGAACCCCCGAGGCGCGCAGCAGCAGCTTGCTGCAGCAGCCAACTCATCACCAGAAGAGGCAGCAAAGACGCTTCTACCTCTTGTGACTCACCTGGCAGAACTCCTGCATGCTGATCTCCGTCTAAATGTGTGCATGCACCTCGATAGCAAGCACCAGCGCGCGAAAGAAGGGGAATCAGGAGCGGACGCACCCACTGCAGCTGCAGCATCTGCAACCCCCGATGCAAGCTTACCCGTCAAAAAGCTGCGCCTCACCTCAAAAGAAGAATTGGTTGTTGCTGGAAGAGGCGCTGGGCCTGATGCCGAAGACATGCGCTTGTTTGCAGTTCTGCTACTACCGCTGCTTGTGGCTAAGCATTCCGATGAGGCAATCAGTGCTTCCATGCGACGCACCTTCTGTAGATGCTGGATGGGGCTTTTAAGGTGGCAGCAGCAGCAGCAGCAACAGCAGCAAGACGGAGGGCACGGCACTTCCTTGCTGCCATTGCTTTCCGTGCAAATGCCCCTGCTGGTATCCTCAGTGCTATTTGCACCACTTGGTGTTTCCTTCGCTGCTGATCCAGTTGCTGCTGATCCAGGAGCGGCGAAGAAGCACGGAGCCGCTCGAGACGCAGCGCAGCAGACGCGCGAAGATGCCCGGAGGGCTGCAGCTGATTTGGTACGTTTCCTTGCTGCTGCAGTTCGGCAGCAACACCACCAACAAAAGGAACCGAAGGCGCTCCATGCATCAGGGCATGAACTGCTTCTTGCAGCAGTCCTCCCTTTCCTCTCAGGGTCTGCCATTGGGGTGCAGCAGCTGAGGGACTTCAGCATATTTGCTGGTGAGCCGCCGTTGCAACAGCAGCAACAAACTGCTCCTAATGACGCGCGTTACTTCCAGCTCCAAAAGGCGGTGAAACAGTACCAGGAACTGTCGTTGGAGACCCAGCAACAGGAGCAGGTGCAGCGCTTGCCAACGCCAGGAGAGCTAGCGGGAAGCCTGGTTGTCGTGGGCTCTGTGCTTTCTGCTGGGGAGAATGACATAAGCGGAAACAGCACCAGCAACACAGACGGGGACGTTACCGTGCAGGCAGTCTCTGCTGTGCTAAAGCACTTTTGCTTTTGGGCAGCTGCGTACTGTGGGGAAGACTGTGTGAAAGCCGCGTTTCCGCTGCAGCACCAGCGTCAGCATCAAATATCTGGGTTTGCGGCCTACGCCCAACCGTGGGCGGATGCCCTGCTGCTATGCAGCCTGGAGGCACTATCGCGAGCTCTCAGGGGTCACTGGCCATATTTGCTTGCTGCCTTACTTTCTCTGGACGGGACACATCAACACGAGTGTGAAGAGGAGAAACATCAGGGACAGCAAGGAGACAGGAATGTTGCCGCCATTGAGTCTTTGCTGTCCCTTCTTATCACAATCTCCAAGGCTAGCCTTGACCGCTGCGCCGCTCCTGAAACAGGGCTACTATTGCCTGCTGCAAGTGAGTTGTAGTCCAGCTAACCTGCTGTTCTGTCTTGTTGCAGCTGGTGCGGCGTGCTGTAGCTGAGTTTGCGATGTGTTGCCGTTGCGGCACCAGTGTGCTGTTCGTGCTGCGGGTGATTTGTGGCACAGATGCCTCCCAGCGAACCGGCCTGCAGCTGTTTCATTCCTCTCTACAGTCGCTTGCCTCTCTGGCAAGTCTTTGCGCAGTGCAGGCTTGCACGGTCAGCAGCAGCAGCAGCACCAAGGCTACTGCATGGCGAGGACCCTACCACCGTGCCATCAGATGCTTGTTGGAGACAGCACCCCTCTCTGCACCGCCGCTCCGCGCCGCTGCGGCTCTTGCTATGGCACGGCTTATTCTTGACTTACACCGCATGCGTCCTGCAGCAGCTGTAGGGACAGCAGCCGCCGGTACGGAAATGCACCGTCATGAGGAGGAGACAGCCATGTCTAGGGAAGCAAGGCAGGTATTGCTGCTGCTCCTACAGCTGGTGCAGCTTCAGCAGCCGGAAGCAGCGTCCGACGGGAAGAAGGCGTCAGCAGGAGAGGAAGAGCAAGCCGCAGCAGCGGCCCTTGACGCTGCAACAGATTCCGCTGCAGCAAACGGCATCAATGCAGAGCTTGCGCGTCTTGTCTTCACCTCACCGAATTTAAAGGTGTCTATGTGGCACAGGGTCTCCAGCTCTGTGGTCTGCTGGCTCGCGGCACTGTTGCTGCATGCAAAGCACTTGCCAGAAATTGCTGCAATGCTGCTACAGTTTCAGCGAGTTTTCATTTCCAGAGTAGGGGACGCCGATACGTTCGTGGGCCACTGTGCATGGCGGGGACTCAGCCGCTGTTTCCTCGCTGCTTGCTTTCCAACAGCAGCAGCACCAGCAGTGGCATCGACGGATACTGCAGCAACGGCAGCAGCGAAAGAAACCACGTCAGGAGGAGGATCCGGCACGATGCGGGGTATGCTGCTTCAAGAGCTGTCTCTTCACGTGGGTTCTCGAATTTCCACTGGTCCTAGTGAGCAGGCGCTGAAGATGCAGGGATTCTCTGTGCAGAGCCAGCAGCAGCAGAAAGACAGCATGGCGGGCGGAAAAGAAGAATCAGGTGACAATGCATGGGCTGGGTCAGCTGAACTGCGAGATACGGAGGGAGGGCAGGCAAGGACGAAGTTGCTGCGGCAACTCTTGCAGGCAGCAAGAGACACTGGACACACGGCTGCTGTGTATGCACTGCTTGACCAGCCCCTCCCGCCTCTGTTTGTGGAGCCCCTGTGTGTTGCTGCTTGCGACGTCTCTACCCCTTGCTTCTGCCTCCCGGCCCTCAGACAACATCTTCTGCTCAGTCCTCACGAAGGTTTAGAAGCTGGCGTAGCGTCTGATTCTTCTGCAGCTGCTGCCGGAACTGAAACGGCCGCAGCATCAGGAAGTGTGGAAACAGGGGAAGAAGTTGAATCAGCAGTAATTGCTGCTTCGAAGGAGCCGGAAGCTCTGGTGGTGGAGGCGCAGGTCTCAGCCCTGAGGTTTTGTTGTCCCCCATCCCTTTTGTTCGGTCTCTCCGTCTACTTCTGGCACTCAGCGACGCCACTTAGGGAAGCCGTCGAGATGCTTTCACAGGCAAGCAAAAATGTAATGAGGCAGTGACGGAGACACGTATCGAGGCTCTCTAGAGGTGACAGACGCAGAGCACCAAGAGCGAGGCGGAGGAGGCTCACAAAGGCCTAAACGAACACCTTGAATAGCGCTATCTTCTTTTGTTCATGTAGCCGTTGCGTCGCATCATTGCCATTAACCGCGGTGTTTATCTATTTTGTGGTAGCCATAGGCGGCCCATTGTTTGCTTTTTCTCCTCTGGTCTTTGTATTGCTGTCAGTCAGTCTACGGAGTCTCGTCAGTGGCTGATATTACTGGTCCTGGTCCTGCTCACAGCACGCTGATCTCTGCGCTGAAGCAGCAGAAGCAATCACAGCAGGAAGCCCAACTCTCCGCGTGGCAGCGGCTCGTGCAGCAGATTGTCAAACGCCTCCAAAGTTCCAACCAGCTACTTAGAGAAGCCGCATGCAAGGCAGGGGCAGAGGTGCTGAAACGGGGTCCGTTGCCGTGCCGCGGCTCTTGCGTCTTGGTGCAGCCTTAGCTCCCGTGTTGCCATTGCCTGCACTGCTGCTGCCACTGAGTGTTCGCCGTCCTGCCCCCCTGCCGTGCAACACAGCCATCTTTCGTGGCGTCGTTTGCTCTGTTCTGTGGTTGACAGTGTTTCTGCTGGCTGTGCCAGTGAGGTAACGCTAAAAGCAGTTTCAAAAGGCATCCCGTTTTCTGTACGTTGATTTGCCCCTTACCAGGCCATAACTGGGCCGAGGTAGAGCCCTTCTTTTCAGACCTATGGCTCTCCGGCGCTCGCTGTCTAGATGACGTCGTTGACGAGGTTAGGGCAGCTGCGGCGGCCCTAGGGAGGGCCCTCAAGGCCCTCACTGTGGAGATATGCCGCGAAGGACCTCCACTGGTAGCTTCAGTGTCCCTGTTGCAAAAGATATGCGAACTACATGGAGGAAACAAAGAGGCAAGATACCCACTCCTGTAGCACGACGCCTTCACTTGCCCCTCAGTCCTCTCCATTCGTGTTTCGTGTTGGCTATGGTGTTTCAGTAAGAGCACCGCAGAAGTGCAGCTTTATCTCTGACCGTTTTTTTTCGCTCTTCTTCTCCACGGTGTGGTTGCAGCTACGCATCCTTTGTCTAGATGTTCTCGGAGACAGCGTTGCCAATTGCATCGCGTCGCAGAGACGCATACAGTCCAAACAGGCAGTCAAGACGGGCAACGAGGCTAACGCCAGCTCGGTCGTTGACACCGCCTCTGTCACTGCCACTGACAGCACTGGCACCAGCAGCAAAGACTGGTTGGTCCCTTTGGCGTTGTTTTTGATTGAAGGATTGGCTGCCTTTGAGCCTCGTGCCTTCTCTTTTCACCAATTCCACGCCGAGAGACTGCACGGTATTTCGCAGACAGACTTCGAGAAAACCAGGGTGTCTCTTTCACAAACCAGCAGGGCCGCAAAGATCCTTAAAGATATTGTGAGGCTACGCCATGCTGTCTCTCTCTCGATCTGCATGTTTGCTCATCTCGGTGGATTATCGTCCCTCCGTGGAGCTTTGCATCAGGGCCTCTGCTGCTCTCCCCTTTGATCCCTTCAGCATTCCGTGTGCCTCCCGGCCTTACCCCGACGCATGAGTGTCTCGTCTGCCGGCACTATGTTTTTTCGCCTTCTTTGGCATTATTTCACCACGTGCCGCCCAACTGGGCATTTGTGTATCTGTGTCGCTTTTGCTCTGCTGCCAGTGTCGTAGCTACAACTGCTGGAGGCATCTGCCGCTGTTGGATGAATAATGCTACTGTTGCGTGTCCACTGCTGATCCCTCTTTTCCTGCTGCTGCTGCTCAGGCACGGCACATGGACCTGAACTCTGTGGGGCCGCTGATCCAGCCCCTGGTGCAAAAGCTGCGAGGAAGTGTTGGGGTGGCGAGTCGTTGCGGGGTTTGCTTTTTCGTGTGCTGGTTGTTTGACGAGTGGGGCAGTAAAATTCCCGACGTGGCCGTACACTCCAAGCGGTTGCTCAAGGCCTTCGCACGCAGTCTCCTGGACCCCTCACCCACCGTCAGAGCGGCTGCAATCGAAGCGTTTTCCGTCGTTTGCAAGTTTGCTAGCCCACAGGCAATGCAAGAGGTGATGCTTTCTCGTATACCTGCTTACTCCTCAATCCCATTCCCAGAAACCCACCAAAAAGGTCGCTTCCCCTTTCCCTGCTTCATATTTCTGCAGTTTGCCCCTGTCCGCGACTGAGTCCGTCTTTCTTTTCTCGTCATATGCTCTTTCTCTGTGCAGCTCTCCTCACTTTTTCGTGGCAGTTATACCTAATCGCCGCATGCGGATGCCTCGTTTGGCATATGCTGGTCTGTTGATCTGATGTCCAAAGTCGTCCAGCCTTTCCTTTGTATGCCTTGCTCTGTTCAGGTTCTAGAGAAGCAGCTACTGCAGCTGCCACCGCCTGAATGCATCAACTCCAAAGAAAGAGAAGAAACGCAGCTTGGTGTGGGAAATGCCCTTCTGCACGTCGCTAGGTAAAGCTTTTCTGTCTGAGTTCACCTGCACCCCACCTGTCCCTTTCCCACCTTGCGAAGTTTTTCAAGAGCCCTTTGCTAGAACATACGCTCCACTGTAAGGTAGGGGGAAAGTGCATAGCTCTGGCGCTGCCGTTGTTTCCGTCACTGCTGTTCGTCTTTTTACTGCTGCTTTTCCTTTTTTTCGTAGGCGGGCCAGCGAACTATTTAATAGGGAGTTGAGGGGGACTATGGGAGCCATGGCTTTTTGCCTTCGCCACAGCGGTAACGCGAATGTTTCTGAGGTTTATAAGGACCTGTGGACGGAAGTTGCTGGCTCTGACGCTTCTGGAATATCCCGTTACCTCTGTCCTATCAAGGCAAAGTTGCAGGAACAGCTAAAACTTTCAGTGCGGGAAGAGCGACTCACCGCTGCACGCGCTGTTTCTACCTTAGCATCCCACGTCGCTTCTATCTGGAGAGATGGCCTCCCGTCGTATGTACACCGAAGCCCTTCACTATCATGTGCCTTTACTGTTCATGGAGACTATGTGGACAAGGGAGGAGGCGGGATGTTTGGGTTAGAGGCTCCTTCAGTGTGTCACTTCATGCTTTCAGTTTCTCCTGGCTGTTTTCTGTCGTGCTTGCTATATCTATTGTGTGTTTTCTTCGTATGCTGTCTGATGCTTCTCCAGAGAATTTGCGGATGTCCAAGAGGTGTCCATCATTCGGGATCTGCAGGAGGCCGTCACTGGGCGCCTGCTGCAGGGCCAGGCGTCTTTTAAGGGTGCAGCGCCTCTCTACATCGCAGCTCTGGATGCAAGCGCTGCTCTAGACGGAATGCTTGTGCTGCAGAGGATGTCACAGCATGCAGCGGAGTCCGAATCACCAGCAAAAGCGTGCAGCAGCAGCGCGCCCGCCGCCAAGCGTCTGCAACGGCTGCATACTGGCGACAAACTAGCGGTGGTGGAGCACATCCCCGCCTGGTTGCGGTTGCTACTTCCGCAAACTCGCGCTTACCAGCCGTTTGATGAGCTTCTTGCAGTTGTTTACTGTGTATGCATCGAATTAAGCACTAGCCACTTGCAGCTCCTTGAGTGTGTGCTACAGCCTCTCCTCGGTGATGGCCTTACGGCTTTAATATGCTGGGTGTAGGGCTGTGTGCTGTGTGCTGGCCATGTAGGTCATCCAAAGGCTTGACCAAGGGTCTCCTGACGAAGACGAATCAGCGGAAGAGGGCGGCCTGGAGGAAAGGAAGGCTGCGCAAGAAGGAGGGGCACCAAATCAGAGCAGCAGCAGGTCGCTGAATTCCCGCGATGAGGCTGCCGTTCGGGCAGGAATGCTGGCTCTTTTGCGCCTTATAGGGATCGACCTTTGCCTCAGGCTTGGTGTGGAGCGTGAGCCGAAAGATGCAGAATCAGCAGGTAATGGAATGGCAGCTGTGCTGTGTAGATCTGTCAATTTGGACAAAGTTGTACTGCTGCCCCTGCTACCTTAGCTGATGCCGCCTCCATTGCAATATATATATATATATAAACATAAAAACATATACATACACATACACAACATGCATGGTAGCACTGCAGCACCAAAACCAAACACGGGCAAGCAGATACTCTCAGCAAAACGCATCGCAGCGCCCAGACAGAGAAGCAGCCAACAGCAGCAGCAGCAGCAGCAGCAGACACTGAGCAGCAATTGCTGTAGACATTTAACAGTCCTAGAGGGGAGGCACACTGCAAGAGAACAAACAGCAGCAGCAGCAGCAGCAGCAGCAGTTGAAGCAGCAGCAGCAGCAGCAGCAGTTGAAGCAGCAGCAGCAGCAGCAGCAGCAGTTGAAGCAGCAGCAGCAGCAGCAGCAGCAGTTGAAGCAGCAGCAGCAGCAGCAGCAGCAGATGACGATTTCACCTGTACACTCCAGCATGATGATACGAGGAGCGCCACAGCCAGTTGCTCAGGGAGGCAGGTGATCTCCGCAACTTGCTGCACCTTCCGCAGATTCTGGGGGGTGAGAGGCAATTCATCCATTCCTTGTGTCTGCTGCTGCTGCTGCTGCTGCTGCTGTTGCTGCTGCTGTTGCTGCTGCTCTTGGTGCTGCTGCTGCTCTTGGTGCTGCTACTGATTCTGATGATGTGGGTAGTCCTGTAGCTTGAGATCAAAAACAATGGGCTGCAAAGGCCGTCCGTCTAGTTGATATCACAGCATTCCCCAGTCACTGATTGTTGCTGCTGCTGCTGCTGCTGCTGCTGCAGCAACTGCTGCTGCTGGATACAGTTATGTGGCTGCTGCCCCTGTCTTGGCGCTGAGGAGCGGCTGGAGGCAGCGGCACGCCTGCTCCCGCGCGGGAAGCTCCGCCTTTCGTGATGTTTCTCAGTAGCTGCTGCAGCAGCAGCAGCAGAATCAGCAGCAGAAGCAGCTGCAAAAGCAGCAATGGGAGCGGCGGCAGCAGCAGGAGAACAGCCACAGCCCGGCTGCTGCAGCGGTCAGGGTGCTGCAGCGGAGACGGTTATTTCAATAGTGTGAAAAATAAACTATCTGCCGAAATCATTAATGAATATTCCATAAAGAGATAGTTTCTTAGAACAGTGGAAGACGACGTCTACCGAGGCGCAGTGAGTGGTTATGGGTCCTCCGTTGGCTGCTGCTGCCCTTCAGGTGTACATGCAGCTGAAGTCTGTTGGCTAGAGTTTTGGGCATCTATTGAGTTGCAAATTCATTAACAAACTCTGCTACAATGCAACGGCATCTTGTCTTGTACTATGCTGCAAGGCGTGAGCTGCTACAGCCAGCAGCAGCGCGGTAGACCGCCGACGGGTAAGGGCCCCCGCTGCTGATGGTTTCGTGCTACACTTTCTTTTTTAAGTTTAGAAATGGCCTAAAAATGAATATTTATAAAGGAATTAATGACACTGCACTGAAGACTTCGAACTAACTGTCAGCGGAAGCAACCAACCCCTTAACGTTTCTACCTCGGGCCTGTAATCTGCACGCACTGCAAACATATCGAGTGCAGGCTAAGATTAAGTGCAGTCTTAAAGGAAAAAGCTGGCAGGTGTGGCAGACCTAGGCTGGCCTGGTCACCCACTTCTTTTGTGCTGAGGCTGGTCCTAGCGCCTTCCTCGTTGCCTTTCCAAAACACTATGAGGTGTAGAGCATCTATGGGCATGCATGCGCGCATGCACTTGCTAGGCTCAATCCTACCTCCATAGGCACCGACCCGCAAATACTGAGGCCTCCCCTCAGAATTAGGGGAGCGGATCACTCACCTTGCCCAATACTGTAAAACGACCGATGTGAAGTTGGTACGCGTGTTTCTACCTGCGCACAGGCTGCCTACTGAGGCCGAATTAAATGTTTACAGCATTCGCAGTGGTAGTTCATGCAGACAAGGCAGTTTAGTTGTGGTTGCTTATAGGGTTTTAGCGGGGTCTGTGTGAGGTAGGCAAGGGTTCCTCTACTTGAAGCGGGCTGCCTTCGGAGGTCCAGGTACATGTTCAGCAATTGTCTGCATTTGCACTCTCATGCAGCAAAGGAGGCTTGGTTGTGGTTGCACGCATTGTTGTCTTGCAAACACAAAATGCGGCAAGACGCTCTACAACTCACCTCAGGCCACCTCGACCGCCCTAGCAACACCCCGTCCAACCGCTGTGCCTAAAGTGCCTAGCGTAGGAAGTGGAGGTCAGCCGTTTCTTGGAAACTCTTTTGTCAAGTGTTTTCGACCCAGTCCAGCATACACTTGTGTTTTTATACGGTGTATAAGATACAGGACTCTCGTCGCACTGGGGAGCTGCGGCGTCGCCAATGGGAGGTTGGTGCGACTGTCTCTACCTGCCCGCGGACTGATCATGAATTACCAGGCACGTGCTTAACAATTCTCCATACCATTAGTGAGATTGTATAGTCCTCCGTCTTGCAGCATTACTTGCGACAGGGAGCGTTGCATCTCATCCCAGCCAGCCCCACCTCGTTATAACTCCAGGCCATTAGCCAGTGTGCCTAAGGATCCTGGGAAAGGAAGCGGAGGTCAGATGCCTTTCATGAACCTTTTGTAAACTCTCATCCTAAATATTTTGACATTATTGCATATCAAAATGCTCTCCAGATAAGACCGCGGAACTGTCTTAGTGAACTCGCACGTACCCCAAAGCGCGCAGAGGGGCAAACGGTCGAATAAGGTCACCATGCGTTGGGTACCAACCTTCGCAGCTCGTTCCCGTGATAATGCGCTGGTTTGCATTGCCGGCCCACTATCAGCTTTGAGATTTTACGATATTATCAGTGGCGCCTTCCAAAAAAAGCTGTAGGGAATCACAGACATTCTTTGGCAGGCCAAGCACAAAGAGGCACCGACGCCATAATGAAAAGGAGTCATTGGCTTTTGAATGAGATACTAGATGTGAGTGTATGAGCACGCAGATGTGGTGAATTTCCGCTGCGACCACGGCAACACTGCCAAATTGGAAGTTTTGTTGTGCTCGTTGTGTTGGTATGTCCCTTGTTAACACATGTAGACGGATGAAAGAGCTAACTGCCGCATATTGAGTAAGAGCTCAATGAGTGCCTACAATATTCTACATAAAAAAGAAGAGGTCTGCTTTGATTGTGTTCGGGGCTATCTTCGAATCCAGCATCGACAAGGTAAGTTGCAACTCCCTCCAAGCAGCTCCAGCAATTCTTCAGCTCCAGACCCCTGTGTCGCCGTGGCAGGACAGTTGGGGACCGAGGAAACATATTTCGAGCCGAAAAAAATTTTAAATCTTCCCCCTAAACTTTGCAGTTTTGTGTCAGTTGTGGCTGACGTTCGTAGCTTGAACCAACTGAAGCTTAGTGATAGCAGCGTGAGTGTAGTGCACGGGCAGTACAAGGGATCCCCTATAGGGTCTCTAGCGGGCGGTAATACGAAAGAGCGTTAATTAATATAATATTCGTTATAAACAATGCCTATAGGCTAAGATGGAACAGCAACTGGCCCGAGTTTTGTGGCTTGCAGATGTAGTGAACATATGCTGTCACTACGTCCATGCTCACGCGCATCTACTAGGTGCATACCTGGAATAACAACGCTGCACCCAGTGTAAAACACATAATTGGCAATAGGTAACAATTTTTTAAATTAAATCAAGTCTCAAGTCCGATCATATACGAAATGAAAGAGAATAATAATATCTGATATCTTCTCCTGACCGCGTGGGGGTCAGCGCCTCGGTTGCGGTACCAGTGTAGTGCATTGGCACTACAATGCACCGCCTTAATCTCCTAACTGGGCTAGAAAGACAGTAATAGTAATGTAATAATCGAATAACGGAAGACTAATACGACAAGTCGTAGAATCGATGTAGCCAGCTGAGGATAGCGGACACCTCTGTTAGAGACCGAGTCGTCACCGCTGCAGCGTACGCGGGTACCTCGCGCCCCCGCGGCTCAGCGCACAGGCCCCGCCGGCCGCCAGGCATGGCGGCTGGCCGAGAGATCAGACGAAATCGAATAGATTTTGGAACAACGGTTTTTCGAATTTCTATCCTAGAAACTGACTGTTCGAGTTATGCGGTTTAACGACAACACGTACCGGGAAGCGGACTAGAGCCTGAGGGGCTCAGGGGGCTGCCAGGCATTACAGCCAGCGTCATAGCCAGCCCCTTCCTTAGGTTGGCAGAGGGAATATCTATCAAATAGGTGGTTGTTGGTGTTCAAATTGATGTGATTCCTTACAAACAGCATTTTACTCGTATTCTATTGTATGCTAGTTCTCTAAAGGTACCAGATGCGTCTAATTCCCGGACTGAAGAGGCTCCCGTATATCGAATTATTTCTGCCTCTTAAGGTCTCTACCTTTTGTTCACCTCCACTATTGTGTCGTAATTGGGGTGATTCACGGCTCTAGGGTGGCTGGGTTTTCTAAATTGTCTTCTAGACGGCTGCCCTACAGAGGGGGTGGCATCTCGTCTTACCGCCCAGGGAATGAAGAATAATTCTTGTTCTACAGAAGTGCTCTAGCTACTCCCCTTGCATAATTGATCGATTTAGGCATTCACATGATGCCCCGATGGCCCAAGATAACTTTTAGGACTACTCCCGTCTCTGTTCTGCTGTGTCTCGTTTTGCTGTGCTGTGATGCGTCTAGGTTGCACTTAATTCCGAAGCACAGGGCTTCTCTGGAGTTGGGAGTATAAGTGCTCTAATGGGTTTCGCTGTCTATTTCGTCTGTATGTGCTCTGTGCTCCTCTTATCTGCCTTTCCGTTCTCTGTTGTGTTGTGTGGTATGTGTTTGCAGTTCAGGATTTTTCTTCTATCAACTACAGGCATCTTCCCTGCCATTTTCAGCTCTATCCTATGGCTGTTATTGCCTGTCTGAGGTCCCGTATAAAACTTATTCTCTAGAATTCATGGTATTTAGCTGTTTGCCACTCTTTTTGAAGCTCTTCTCTGTGTGTGTTCCTTTAACTGAGCTCCGCCTCCCGTTTGATGTTACCTACAATGGCAATATTGGTTTGTTTCCGGATGCGTGCATTTTAAAATAGGTATAACGAGCCAACCTATAGTATATATTCCTTCTATACTCCTTCCTCTTTGTGTACAAGGGTGGCGGGACTATCGTGCGCTCTCTTTCGGGCTGAATTATTCCGTTCTACGCGCGGTACGACTAGTGCGGCAATCAGAGTTGTTAGTATTATGATTAATTTGAATATTATCATTATTGTTATTATTAGCACTGTTAATGACGAGTGAGATAACAGTGTACCGAGCATGTAGGACTTCATCCTGACCGTTAATCTTACTATTTAGCAATCAGTTCAGTTTGCTAACAGTGCTAGCATCTTCGACACCTTTCTTATTATTACCAATACCTTTGCAACTATTGTCGCTGTTTTTATAGTACTTACTGCGCTTATCATTTGAGATCCTTCCACTAATTTTACAATACCTTTACTGTCACTTCCGTTTTTATTTTTGTGTTCTCGCAACGTCCGTATAAAGTGTTGCTACGACGTCGGTCAATAAGGTCTATGCTATTCAGGTTTCCTGAACATCGTGACATTACCCGTCGCTTATGCCCACCTATCGATGATGCGCAGCAGCGCAGGTTAGCCGGTAAGATGCTGAGCAGGCTCTCTGGTGGCCCGCTCCTCATGTGCGCCGCGCCATTTAGCTGGATACTGGGCCTCGTCGCCAGTACCACGCTGATCCAGAATATAGTCCACAACGTGCGGATTCGTCGGATTGCCTGTCTCATCGCGGGTAGGGAGCCATCCCACGGCGGCTTCCTGGAGGGCCACAGCCTGAGCGCGGAGATGGTGTGGGATTGACTGCGACACATGGAAGACATTTTGGCACTCTTAGGGAGTGGGCAAGGTGAGACAGTAGGCCACAGTTCCGATGCCTTCAATAACTTCGAAAGGCCCATGGTAGCGGGGCTCGAACTTAGCGCAGTTGTTTAGGGCCGGTATGTGTTTACTGCTGAGCCAGACTTGGTCGCCAGCCTCATACTCCACGGCTTTGCGCTTTGTGTCTGCGTGTTGTTGTTGTAAGCGAGATCCCAAACTGACAGCAAGCCCTCCCATTCGCGCTCGTCAGATTGTGTGTATGCGCGTAGCATTTGCCTCAGTGTTCGATTAACCCGTTCAGTTTGGGCGTCAGTATTGGGGTGGTAGGACGAGGACATTGTCCATTCGATGCTAAAGCGAGTGCATAGCTGTTGCCAAAGATCCGAGTGAAAGCGAGGGTCGCGTTCAAAGATGAGTGCTTTGGGGAATCCACGATAGAGAATAAGACGGTCCGCAAGTAGCTCCACAGTGTCTGCTGCAGTAAAGGACTTCTTGGCAGGAACGAAATGAGCCATCTTGCAAAGGGAATCAACCAATACCAGAATCGAGTCACGCCCAGTTGTAGTAAGAGGCAGATCTGTAAAAACATCAAGCTCCACGTGTCTCCAGTTGAGTGAGGCAATGAATAGGTGTTGTAGGACTCCGGCGCGCTTCTGGTCCAGGGATTTAGATGCACTGCCCTAAGCAGTGCGTGCAGGATTCCACATATGCCGTTGTGTAAGCACGCATGCCGGGCCAGTGTCTTCCTTCCCCGGTGCCCCCGGTGTCACGTGGTCATGATGGAATACAGAACGCGTGTAAGGAACTCGGGAAGTTGGAGGACACAGCTCTGCCATATTCCATGAATGCAAACGCGCAAGTAAGGCGGCAAGGAGATTGGCGATTTCTGCATTCCCCTTGAACGCCTTTACGCTGAAGACTGGACACTTCGAATACCCTGACGCCCAATCAAGGGTGTTAGGAGAGCCTGCTTTCTCCGCTGGCTCCGAAGTAGGCTGCGCTTGGTCTGGGCTTGGCTCGGGTGACGAGCGTGGAGGCGGTGAAGGATTGGCGCGTTGCCTAGGTCTCCGTGAACGAATGCATCCCAGCTCTCGATAGTTAGTCGGTCTGATCATAGTGTTTGGAGCCCGATCCAAATTTTCCGCTGCTAACATAAATGTTGCAGGTGGGCCTTGTAAGGGAGTCGTTTGTCCAATCCTGGTGGGCAGCTGGCGTGAAGCAGATAGCAGGGAGTTGAGACAGCACGTCTGCCACTTGGAAAATGAGTAATAGTGAGAAATGGGAACTCCGCGAGGAAGTCCAGCCGACGAACCGTGCGTTGCTGGAGAGGCTTCGACGCTTTGAAATGTTGCATTGTTGGTGTATGCTGTAACCTTGGCAACGCCCAGCTAGTGAGACCACCTGTCCAGAGCAGTGACCAAGGCCAGAAGCTCCTGGTCGTATATCGGATACTTCTGCAGGGTGGGGTTCACAACCTGATCTAAGAATCCAATTGGTTGTCAGGCCTGCTCAAGTACTGTTCCGACTGTATAGCCTGAGGCGTCGGTGTACAGGTCGAAAAACTTCGTGGTGACGCAAACCTGTATATGTTGTATAATCGAATAAGCGTTGCTTCAGCTTCCACACCGCCTGTGTATGCAGCTCTGCGTAGTGGAAATGGGCATCCATACGAGTAAGATCAACCACTGGGCTGGCTACTTCCGCATAGTCAGGTCCCATGAACACGCGGCAATAATGAACAGTACAAAAGAATCGGCGGACTTGTATCTCATTCGCCGGCACCTCTGGCCATGCCCGTATGGCTTCTAGCTTGTCTGTAGGGGGGTTGATGCTTTCCGCGCTGATGCTACACTCCAAGTATGTGAGTAACCGCTTAGGAAACCTACATTTGCGAAACTTAGGGTAGAATTGGTGTTTAGGGAAGATACTTAGCACTTGTCGCAGGAAGGTAGCGTGACTAGGGAGGTCAGAACTGTATATAGGAGCATCATCCAGATACGCAATGACATCCTGACCTAATAAGCGTTATCGGCAAACCTTGATATTATCCTGGAATGTAGCTGGCTCACCGTTGAGGCCAAAGGGTATAACATGGTGATGGAATAGCCCCATAACGGCACGGAAAACCGTCTTCCACGTACCCGCCTTATCCATAAGTATCTGATGGAACCCTGTTTCAAGGTCTAGAATAAAAAAATACTTAGTGCCTCCCAGTATCTCAAGAATATTTTGAATGGGGGGAAGCGGGAAATCCAAGGCTATCGTAAGAGCATCCAGGGATTGATAATTAACAACCATGCACATTTTCCCCTCTCCTGAACCATCGTCTTGCCTATCCACCATAATTGTACGCAAGCATATAGGCATACGTTGGTCCTATCCTCCCATTAGCGGACAACTTAGCTCTCTCCTGCTTGTGGAACATCAGCTGGTCTGGTGTCGTGCAGATTTTGCTGGGAGCTTCCCAGGCACCAGTAGAATATGGTGATCGTTTGGACGCTTCGGCGGTAACCCTGCAGGGAGGTTGGCGGGGAAGAACGCACGGTGCCCACGTAATACCTCGATTATCTCAAAGGGACTCTCTTGTGTATCTGCCCTGTTTACTGACACATCGAAGGTAATTTTGTTGATCGCTCTGCATGAAAATTGTACTCTTGGGTCCCCACTTGTCTTGGCACAGGGGTTCAAGTCCCTGCGGCAGGGGAAGGGGAAGTGGCTTGGTTTGAGTTGCAAATAGCGTGTTGCAGCAAGTGCCGAGACAGCCTCACATGCAACACTCCCCTTAATGTACAATGCTTTTGCTACTTCCTCAATTAGTAGCGCGCCGCGCCCGCAACCGTCTAGGTGTGTTAGGATAACGCATATCAGCTCAATAAGCACAGCAAAAATGCCAGGTTGGAAGTGCTACCGTGAATGTAGTGAAAATTCACTGCAGCAGTCATGGAGGTGCGTTTGATGTTGCTTGCCCCTTATTCACCCTTTCTTTCTTCTTCTTTTCTCTTTTCTAGGTTTTTCAGGCAGACGGGGCATGCGAAGACGTGTGGTCTTTTAAGGAAAAGGGGAGGCAGGTATATCATGCTCTGCGGTAGGTGAGCGCGCATGTCTCCACTTGCTTGCAGATTGGCTGTGGCATGTGAAGTACCTGCTAATCATCTGTCTGTATTGCTAGTGCATTCAGAAACGGGGGCATGATTTTAATTGCACCTGCCCCGCAGCAGAAGTTGTGGCAAGGCGCGTTTGAACCCAGCTCACGCCGCCACAACTCACAATGCGCTCAAACAGGCGTGGCCGTAGGGCCTGGAGCTGGATAGGAGGTCAGCTTCTTGTTAGGAACCTTCTGCATACCCTCTTCTCAAGTAATTTCACTATACTGCAGCTCACGACAGCTCCGGCACAAGATCAAGTACGCTCGTTGCGGGGCACCACGCTGTAAGTACTGATGCACGTGATCCCCACATTAATGCACAACTGAGCGCTCTTCTCCACAAGTATTGCCACTTCAGACAATTCTTGAGCGCTTATACTTGCTTTTAAGCTGCCTGCTAAGGTAAAGTGAATTTTCCTCAGCAAATTTCTGACGGACTGAACTGCGCGAACAAGCCATGCCACCGTAGCACTGTCTTCTTCTGTGTTCAGGGCAAGTAGGAGATGTAAAGAACGTTACCTGCTTTTCGAAAAAATATCCTGTCTTAAGCACTTCGTATTTAGTGTAGCTTACGATGGTCCTTAGCGAAAGCCGAAGACTCGACAACTTCTCCTGTGGCGGTACGGACATGGGAAACGTGCCATTTATGCTGTCCTCATGCCATTAAGTATCTCGTTGAGAGGTAGTGGCCCTGAAAGAGTATTTGCATAGAGCTGTACGTGCTAAAAACCGATCATTAAGTCGCTCCCGGTGGCGAGGAGGGATTCAGTGTAACTGTGGGGGTGTGGAGGACGCTCGCATGTTGGGGCGGCACCCAACATGCAGTTCTGCCCGGCTGTAAAGCGAATGCCATCCGGCAGTGTCTAGCAATGGAGGAACATTTCTAACATTTACTGCAAAGTGAATGCAAATATACTTTGCTAAAGTGAAAAGCCCTGTTCCTTTTTCCCTGCCCGTGCGGGAAAGCAAACGCGCGGCGTAGGGAATTCGAGTAACCGCGGGGACTGGTCATGCAGCTGCCTTGTTGTTGCCTTCCCTTGTTCCTGCGTGCGGGTGGCCTAACCAACGCTTCTTCGAAGAAATAATCGCCGTTTAAAAGGAGTTTTATACTAAGTTTCATTGGAACCATCTACATCCCCGTTCTTCTGGGGGTGTTGCTTGAAGTGCACCGTGCCAAGGCTGATGCTGGTTTTGTTCAGCTCCATTATCCTCCCAACCGTCATCTTACTCGGCAGTACAGGTATTCCTAATTTTCGTTTGTGTATCCTTTGAAATGGAGTTTATCGATTCATTTGGAGGTTTGTCGGAGTTCGCGCTGGCGGTGTCTGGAGCTGAAGAGACAGGTAGAACACCAGTTATTCCCTCGAGCGGATGGACAGACGTTCCTCTTCAAGCAGTCAAACGGAGCCGTAAACCTGCCCCCAAAGCCATTATTATTAGCCTGGCGGGAATCTTGTCGTTAACTGCGATTGTCTTTTTGCTCCTCCAATGCGCCAAGCTCCTCTCCCCCACGCATAGCTCTGGGCGGGAGTCACTGAGGCTGCTTGCTTCTAAGGTAAATCGTGCATGATATTATATACAAAAACGCCTGCACCTGCAAGCAACACGCACAGGCTGCCACTTTAGCCACCTCTGAGGCCCCTTCGATTCCCTGCAACGCATGATTGGCAACTTGGTGTTTAACCAGTTTCTCAAACAGCGTTCTTCCTCATTCCGTTGAAGGATGCTTAGCTACCGTGTATATGGGTGTATCTTAAGCAGGAAAGGGATGAGAAGTGTAAAACACTTGGAGATACCCGCTCCGCCCGCCTGGGGCACCGTCTTGCCCACTACAGTTCCTCGGCCTCTATCTTTACCAGCAGGCTTCATCACTCTATTCGTGAAGATAAATCCCCTATTTACGGCTTTCCCACCATACTACAACCCGACGTGAGCTTATCTGTTCCTTTGAGGCACACCAGAGCATGAATTTTTCGTATGCAGCGACACACATCTTGCGTAAGAACGGCACCCATCCTTGGTGTTCGTTGCATCCCCTGCAGCGAGTCACATCTGCGCCTTGTGCTGTGGTTGAATTCTTTGGGTGCCTTGGCAGGCGAGAGAGAGTCTGATTAAGTTCCTGAACAAGGTCCACAAGCTCCACAATATCCACCGTGGCGGGAAGACTTGTGCGGCAGGCGCACTGAACACTTTCTGTTGAATTCTTTGAATGCAAACTTGGAATACCCGGCCGTTCACTGCCTGAAGCTGTCTAACGTGCATTTACCAGCACACACATGCGGAGGGTTTGTGTGCTTTGGGCTGCCTGCAGGTTCCAAAACCTTTCCCATGGGTGGCGTGTTGGCGACAGTGTCCTTCCGTGAACACGTGAGCCTGCCCCGGGTTGCCGTCGTAGATCTATGTGCCTCGCCGGGCGTTTCTGTACAGAATATCCTCTGGAGCACAGCAAAAGGAGCGCTTGCTGTGGTGTCTTACTGCTGCAGCGCAAGGGTGTCGTCCCTAATGGGCCAAGCAGAGAGGTGAGCCTTTCAGGTGGTGCTGCGCTGCCATCTGCCAGGAGCTCTTCGACTTACGACTTCGAGAGAATGGCTCGACGGCCTTGAACAGCGTTATATGGCTCGCTATTGAGCTGCAGAAAAAGGATGCATGCGGCTGCAGGGGCCTGTGGAGTGTCGCGTATGTGTTCCCAGGCGGTTGCACAACTCGGCCAAGTGTTGGAGGAAGTGCTATGGAGAAATGTCTATGACGTTTGGTCCAACAGGCCCCGTATGTTTTGATGGCAAGCAGGGGCATCTTTTGCTGCTGCAGCTACTTCCGTTGCACGTTGGTTCTGGTGCTGCTGTTTTTGCTGCGCGTAGGAGCGTCCGAATCCGAAGAAGGGTTTTACCTTCAGCAGAAGGGAATAGACGATGCTGGGTGTCAAGTGTCGATTCATGTTCATTGTGAGTATTTCCTCTTCCCTTTCCTTGCGAGTGTTCTGTATACCCGCGAGGCGGTCGTAAGGGCCTGTTTACAGCTGCTTCCCGCAGCTGCTGCGGGCAAGCGATGCGTTAAGGATAAGCAGTAAGGGTGCATACGGTCGTAAGAGTAGTGTGATGGGGCGTTGCTTATGGGCAGGTTGGATGGAGGAGCACTCAGGCGAAGCCCCTCCATCCTCTCCTTTCAGCGCGACTGGATCTCAACGCTTTGGAGAGGGCGGAGGTGACGAAGCGTTTGGCTTCCCGGATGCCCCACAGCGAACACACGGCAGCACCCCTGCGCTAGGACATTCCTCGGATTCTGCGCCTGAGCCTGGTGCTTCGGGGCCAAACAATGGGCAGAGTTCCTCTGAAGAAGATGCAGGAAACGCAGATCAAGGCCTGGGCGGGCAGGGCCCAGGATCCACAGCAGGGCATGTATCACCTTCCAGACAAGGGGACAAGGAGCATCAACATTCTGTTGGCGGAGGCGAAGTCCCTTGGCAAAGGGACATGCGCAGGCGAGGCATGCATTTTGCTGCTGACGAGGACAATTGGCTGGACGAAGGAGATGAAGGTGCCGAGGGCACTGAGGTAACTGCAAGGAAAACGGATGAGCAGCGAGGCAAAAGCTCAAGCCCAACCGCGGAGGCACAAGTTGCAACAGGTGGAAAGAAAAAAGACTCAAAATCTTCTCCAGCTAAACAAGGCGTCGTTCCAAAAGGTGCAAGGCCCTCGAAGAAGGGAAAATTTAAAGTGCCAATGGGGAGGCTCTTTGGTCCTGCTGATAAGTGGGTGGACAGGCGACGCGCAAGTTTCAAATATGAATTCTCGCTAGTCGGAAACGAAGACGTAAGTCTTTGGGGCTGTGCTATTCTGGATTTCACCAACGTCATGGCCTGCATCTTTTGTTAGCTGGAAAGGTGGGACGCGCTGAGACTGCTTGTCCATCTGCCTTGCACAGCTTCGTCATTATACGTTGTGCTGTATTTGTGGCCTTCAACAGACAAAGCAGTCGCTGCAATCGATTGTGGATAGAACTGTTGATATGGCCTACCCTTCCAAGTCCCTACGCACAGGTGAGGAATTCATTTTCAGCTCCACTGGGGCGTCTTGGATCGCTTGTCTTGTGTTAGCTTCGTGTGGCTATGACTTACAGAATACACATGAAACCCCGGGCCTGCAATGCTTGTGTGTTTTGCAGAATATATTCGTTTCCGCTACGATGATATGGAAGTGGAAGTCACTATCAGCGAACTAGTAAGGCTTCGAACCCTCGTCCCTCATGCGCACGCCGTTGCCTTCTCACGTTCAGCGGAGGACCTTTTCTGAAATGAACCTCTGTTCTGTGTGTCTGCAGATAGCATTTCCCTGGGACGCAGCCTGGGTAAGGCAGAGGAGTTTCAGCATTAGCATAAATGAAAAGGGGAATGTGGGGGCTGTCGGGGAAAGCATGGTTATGAAAGGCACTGTGCGGAAAGCTGCTCCATCAGTGGTGCTATCTTGTGCTGCAGTTGGCGAGAGAAGCCGGTGTTAAGCTGGAACAAGCGTTCTTAAGTGCAGTCCAACAAGTCAAAAACCTCCAACCATGCAAGCCCAACACGGCTGCTGAAGCTAGTAATGTTGCGCCTAGCGGTTTTTTTGTGCTTGAGGATTTCCTTGACTCTGCTTCGACAGAAACGACCCTCATAGGATATCCCATGGGCACGAGATTGTGTACGTCTCCTGCTATGTTCTGCAGTCAGTTCGAGCAACACGAAGACATTTTCCATCCAACAGAGGGAAGGGGAACTCGTACAGGGGCAGCTAGGTTTTATGCTGGCAGGTCGGTGTCCACGCACGCTGGCTGTTCTGTTTGCACATAAATGCGGAGTTTCGAGACGGGGCCGCTACATCCTACTAGCTGGTTGCTTGCTTCTCCCTGCCAGCACAGCCATTCAAAATAGCCATCAGCAACACGTGCAAAGGGACATTTCCTTGCAGCTTTCCCGCATACTTTGTGCAAGCAGTTGGCAAGGGGAAAATGTATATATTTGAATGTTACAATACATATACCGGTACCGTTTTTGTTCTTGGGTCATATTCGTTTTCAGTGGCTTACTCACAACCATTCCCAACAGTGTCAAGTGTTGGACCAACTAAAAGATTCCAACAATTGATGGGGAACTTCCACAGTGAATCTGATATATTGAGAGCGAGCAGGGCCTCGGGAAGTTCAACGGAAGGTAGCCCGCCGAGGCCAGAAGGCGATCCCTCTCTGCAGGATGGAAAACGTTCTGATCACAGCTGAACAGAATGCGTCATTGAGTGAATGGGTTGTATGCGGGGAACCGAGACCTTCGTTTTCTCTGGCGCAAGACCGTTCACCTGTACATCTTCCGTCTGAAGCAGCCTGGCCATTTGCGTGCCTACGGTGCACATGAAATATGTTCGGTTGCTTGGAGTTCCGCTCCTTTTTTATGGATACCTTAGAAGAGAATGAAGCCAAGCCCTACTCCGTGCGTTAAGTGCGGAAAGTGTCTTGGCTCCATGCCACGGCCCTCACTGCGTGCTTAGCGGGTCGAGCAGAGCAACGATCTTGCCCTATTCCAGCTAAGCTTTTCTATCTGTTTCCTGACAATGCGTGCATTTTTCGATTGTGCGGGAGGCTGACCGGGCTAGTGTACATACTATCCCTCAAGCTGCCCCCCGCGTGCAGTTGTGGTTCCGATGTCGAAGAGACTCCACAGACAAATGAACGGGGTCCGCCGGGAAGCCAAAATTGGCTTTGGCGGCACGAACCAAACCAGGCTGCTTTTATTTTGGGGGAAAGAAACTGGAATTCAGTAATATAGTGTGTCACATGGAGGCGGACCGTGGTCGTCTTCTTTGCTGGGCATTGTGGGAGTTCCGGAAAGCATTCATATTGCTTCGAAAACAGCGTTTGCAGTGCAGATTAATCGTGAGCAGCCACAGGCAGGATCTAAATAGCTTTAATGGGCAATTTCCGTGCGCTTTAAGGAAGCCTGTTTCATCTGTGGCGGTCAAGTGTACATGTTTCCTTCCAAGCATAAACAATATAGTCTTAACTATCACGGGCCCTCTGTCTACGCGGGATACAAACCGAAGCCGCCCCTAGGAGTTTGTGCAGCACTTCTGTTTCAGTGCGGCTTTCCATCGTCTCAAAGCAGGAGAGACGTCCGAGCGTGTTGTCTGCTGAATTTTTTAGCGGAAACACTTACAATTTCGAATAATACGAGCGAGTGGGATGTTCGGTCTTCTTTGGGTATTTCGGGAGTGTCACGGGCGGAAAAACGTTTGTCGTTAGCAACTGATGTGTCGGCAGCTCGAGCGCTGTGCTTGTTGTGACAACAACCAGACCACTCGCGTTCTCTACTGCATTCACACAAACAGAGCAGCAGTTATGTATATGGCGGCTGAAAGTTTCCTGTTTTCAATACGCATGAGAGTTCCGATGTTTTCCGTTTCTTCCTCTTTAAGGATGGCTTTCGGAGGCTGTGTATAAACACGGCGCAGAGGAAATCAACACTGAGATGTGCCCACTGCCCAAAGTTGGCGGTATCCGTCGTGCCGAAGGACGTGAAGGTCAAACATTGGGACACGCTGTGTGTTTCCGTCCAGCGTACCTGCAAAGGGTGTCCTCGCTCGCTTCTGGGGACCGTCGCGAGCTGTAGTCGAGTTACAGCATTGGGATAAGAATTCTTAAAAGACAGCTTATCTTCCCTTACTCTCCAGGTACCCTGGGCAAAGCGACTCAAGGGTATCGGGCCTGTGCAGGGAGGTGGTCTGCCGTCAGCTGCAACGTACCTTGTTGCAAGCAACGCTCTCAGGCAACCCCACATCCAAACGCAGCGAGCCCCCCCCGTCGAAACATGTGCTAACCCTATAAAGATTAGTTATGCACTTACTTGGCCTTCGGTTCCCAACATGCGCGCAAGTAGAAATGCGCATACCAACCTCACACACATGGTGTGGCACCCCGCCTCCTCCCCTCCTCTACCAACAGGCAAAACAAGCCGTGGTGTACATGGCCACCACGAATACCCAAAAGCAAGCATAAAGGATAGAGCTGAAGGGGTAGGGGCGGAATTATGGGAATGGTTCCTGTACTCACTGCTGCAGCTCCCCACCTGCTGCTCGTCGGCGCTCAGTGGCGTGTGGGTCACCCAGGGTGACCCAGTCGGCTTGCAGGACACAGCACTCCAATTCCGTAAATATATGCATTGAAGTGCTACCAGCGTGTAGCACCACTGCGCGCGGGCTATTGTCTGACCATTCCTGAAAGTGGTACCTGGGTGCCACTTACCGGCCTCGTAGGCACCGTCTTTTAGGCCAAGGGGAACCCAGCCCTGAAGTGTGAAAAAGTGAAAGTGTTGTCTGCAGTGTTGCCAAGATAGCTTAGCCGGGGGGTAACACTGAGCGCTGATAGCTTATCACCCGTGACACAGCAACGGTCTTTGTATAGTTGAACGCAGCCCAAATTTTAGGTATACTGCGCATACGGACGCCTGCAGGCGCTTCCGCTGAGCGGCGGAAGGCACATAAATACTCCTGAAGTATTGTTGCGCACAAGCTATTCACAAATACCGCTTGCGTTCTTAGTTGCTGTTTGACGGAATACTACGCTTTTATGTTGCATATGCGAGCATTTACTCATGGGGCCATGGTCTGAGCGATTTCCAGTTATTCCTTCTCGTAGAGGCATCGTTGCCCTTCCTTGAAGAGAGCTTGTGGTAGTTTCGATGATTGCCTGAAGCCTTTTTAGAAGACGGCATTGATCATACAGCGGCATCTCCATGGTAGCAGTAAGCAAACAATGGAAGACAACGCACAGGACCAAGAATGAGCAGCGAAGAGTCATATCCAACGCGTGGAGAACTTCTTCGGCTTCTCGTACTCCTGTGCTCCTCGCAGAACGTCGGGGTCGTCCGGCTCCACTCAAACCGAATCTCCAGGATTCAACATGACTTCCATGGGTGGCCGATTGCAGTTTCTAGCGTGGGCGTCCTTGTGGTTTATTCCTTCATTCCCGGGCCCCTGCATGCTGCGTATGGCAGTCAGCATCCGCATGCGTACGAAGATAGCTTCCAATAACAGTTCCAGTGTCAGACCAGAGAAAGGTTTTTCGGGGGTTACCAAGGTGGCTGAAAGGCCATGGATGGCAGACTCCACAATTGAATCATAAATGCACTCAGCAGAAGGGAGGATAGCAAGGCGCTTTGATGAATTTTTTCAAGTATAGCGATGTACATACTGCACCAGCCCGCTGATGCTGCATTCAGTTTGACTGTCTGCCTCAGGGGGGTTCGTGATGCTCATTGTACGATCGATGCTGAGCCGCTTGATGAGTGTGTTCCAGATGGTGCAAAATTATAGACTTGGCTCCAGATAGTTGTAACTAACTTCACCTCCTTGACAATCATGATGGTATTCGAGAGAAAAATTGAGCTTTTAGGCGTGGCTAATGAGTACTTTGGCCATCTCCTCCGCTGAAAATGAATTCAGACAGGTGCTGAAGTGGGGAAACATGCTCAATCCATCCGTGGCAACGCAAGTGCTATCATACGCTCCAACTGATGGTAAACACAGTAGGAAATTCATCGAGATATCCGTCCACATTCGTTCATGACCCGAAAGATTCTGCAAGAGGGCGGAGTTGCGAGTGTTTCGCTGCTTTTGTCCCTTATATTCCAGAGACTTCATCTTATAATCTTCGTTTGATGAATATGCTTGGAGGCGAAATAAGAACCGCCATAAGGCCTTGTCCGCCCGTTCCACTCTTCTCTTGGATTCACCATGGCCCTACAACCCACTGTGGTGCAGTTTGCATAGCTGTTGTCCTAAGCGAGGTTGCATCTTATAACAGGTTTAACTTGTCTGGTACCACAGGAAATCGCCATCTGTGATGCAAAGCGGAACTTGCCGCCCTTCGTTGAACATGGCAAAAGCCGCGTGAGTATCTAAGGAGTCAGCAGGAGGCGATTTGGATCCACCCTGCACCTCGTACCAGCCATAGCAAGTGACGCCTGACCGTTACTACGACCTTGATCTGCGAGCCAGGCTGTCACACGTCTTGCTCTCACCGTTGTGCCTCACATTGCCCTAGGGCCCGGGCGTTTCTGCGCTTTTTCTAATGGCTGTGCTGCTATTTAAAGAAGCAATAGGCGCCGCTCTGTACGTCTGCGCTTCCTTCTGGGTGCCAAATCCGCCTGCTCCTGTCGGTTACCGCTCTTTATCCCTTTTCGCGCGAAGCTGGTATCCACAGTTCCAATATCCACATGTTCTATATCTGAGTCATTTCCAAGTTTTTTTTTCTTTTCAGCTAGGGAGAGCGGACGGGCGTGTTTTCCTCCTTAATTGGAAGGTTATCAATCATATACACTAGTCCCGCCCTTCTACCCGTTATTTCCTTCTCGGCAGCCTTTGCGGCTACCGATTGTCTCTCTCCTGAGACAGTCCTACAGTGAACTGCTACTATAGAAGTTCGGAACCCAGTATTGGACTTCTTCTCACCAGCGAAAGATACTTATCGATGCAGCGTTCTATGGAGGTCTTCCCTTGCTCTTATATAGGTTGTCTTCTTCCTGACACTCCCTTTTCCTGTGCCGACGTGGGAGTAAATCAGCATTGCAGCTTGTGTCAAAAGATTTCCATGATGTAGATCTGCTCCAGGAATATAAAACATTTGCTTCGAATTAGCCACTATCGTCATGCATCTCATAAGTAATAGTTTGTCAATGGCAACCCCCGTTACAACTGCAGGGTGCATTTTTAGAACGACGGTACAACTCGAGAGAAGCGAGGAAGCCTTCTATTGTATCCCATTCGCTGAGTCCATAGTCCCTGGGCACTCGAAAAGAGCAAGCGCACTTTTTTCGTGTATTGAGTTTTTGTAGAAAAGCGTTGTTTGCCCGATGGGATGCAGATACTGCACTTGCTTCTGCGTGACAAGTATCCCAGCCTCCTGTCACTTCCTCATCGGCGGGCAGATCATGGTCAATCTCCATTATGCTGGAGGAAAAATCGCCCACCTGTTGAGAGACCTTACAGGAATGTTCAAACATATTCTTGTTATATTGCCTTCGCTACTGATTACTGCTATGTCCTGGGCCGCCGTACTCGGGGAGCCGGGAAGATTCGTTCGTCCCCCTTTCCACGGCTCAGCATGCGGTCTTACTGTGAAAACCCTTGATCTTACAGCGTGACCATCATGGGCCGCAATACAGTGCACGTACTTTTTATTTCCGAGGAGAGTTCGCGAAAGGTTGCTAAAAGCATGTGAGCTTCCATCCAGTCTCAAGTGGCCCTAGGCCTGGGGCTAGTGCGAAATGAGAAGGAATAAAATGAGTTGCTACGCAGCTTGCCGCATGTAGGGCTACGAGGCACTGCTATACCCAAGCCCAACCATACCATCTCTGTTTCATGCACTAGTACTGTAGATACTTGATAAGCGTTTACCTAGCAATCCGTAGTCAGTGTGCAGGCGTGCTTAGGGTTGCCAACTTCCCATAGACCATATTAAATCTGCCCCTAACCCCTTTATGTGGGACCACATGCTGTCATGTGCCCTTTCGACCGCAATGACAGCGAAAGGAGAAAAAACGGAAAAAAAGGTGAGGTATGGGTAAACAGCATCAGGTGGTCCTGCCTGGCTGCTTTGCTGCCGCTGCCGCCTAGTGGCCTGTAGATACAGGCCGACTCAGTGAAGTGGTCACTGCTCAACTATGGCCGCCTACGCTGTGCCGGTAGGTTTGGAGCATCTTTTTTGTAGCGGGCATCGCCAAACAGTGAAAAATGAAGACATATCCACTACCATAATGCAATCTGCGCCTCCGAGGTGGGCAACGACCGGGCCAGATCCGGCAGTGTGGAGTGCAGGCCCACCAAATGAAAAGCTGAAACGTCGATCGCTTGTGGCACCGACCAAGCTGTAGTTTAGGGTTTAGGGTTTAGTGGAGAATGTTGATTGCAATGGGGAAGGGAATAGCATCTGAGGGGTGACAGGAAAGAATATACCTGCAACGGTTTATGAACAGTGTGTATGGTACCCAATATGCTTAGCTTGTCCCAAGTTCCGCTAAAATGCAAATGGTAGGGGGTGTAGTCACCTCAACCGTGTTGAGAAGAGCCCGGCGATAATGCTGAGGAGCTGCTGGCTGCTCAGCGTCCTAACGAAATACATTCGAGTTATCGTTCTCCTGGCCGTGCAAAATAGTATTCCCGTTTTCTGAGGCATCTGCTTTGCGAACCTTCCCTTTGCATGCCAACTAGGGGGCACTGGGGGCCTTAGGGATCTCAGGGCCTTTGGGAGCCGAAACTCACCCCCCCAGCAACTGCATTGGACTATCTTTATCTTCTAGGCTTACGCTCCCAACGACAGCACAAAAGCAAGAAACATCAACTAATGCATTCAGACAAGGTCCTTAGACCCCTCACACGATGGGATGGCAAGGGACTAAGACGAAGAGAGGCAATGCAGGTCGAAAATCAACTCCTTTGTTCCTCTCTTGTGCAGCCCTTGCGCTAGAAAAAGTTAGCAAAATAAGGAGATAACGAGCACCTCCACCAAGCCGAATAATTTCTTATAGTCAGATTGATTAGTAGTCGACCCCACCAATACCTCCTGACGGAAAACATCCCTGGGGGTCCCCACCGCACACTATCTGGCGGCGACAAGCGATTCCTGCCTTCCAGCCTCTTCTTGCTACAAATGAACTTCAGAAGGCTCAAATTACACAGGCGTGCTATGCAGCAGACCTAGGGTTTGCGTCTGGCTCTGACCCTGTTGCCTGCAGCCCAGCCTATGACCCGCAAGTGTAGTAGACCGATGCTACTCAGTGTTTCAGCATCACTCGCGGAGGTGCACGCATGAGTAGACGGTACACTGAGAGTCTGACCCGTGGAACAACCTTTATATGCTAAAACGCAGTCAAGGTTCAACTCGTATAATGCTGTTACCCCCCAAAAGAGGAAGCAGTGCAATATATTGCTTCCTTGCTGACACCTTGTGTGTAGTGCCTGTCGGTACTTCCCGCTCTTCAGCGGCAGCTTGGCATAGGATGTCGGCTATTCGTTGGCTAGGTACAAATCCTTCAAGGTACGTTAATAAGTTCAGTCCGTTAATTTTTGTCCTAGAAAATTCACCGAAAAAGGGCTTCCTGCTCGCCTCCGCCCGCCCGACGCGGCTGCCCTCGCCGGCAGCTCGGTCGGGCCCCTAGTCCCTACGTGGCGCCCCTACAGCACCCGGCGTCGCTGCAGCAAACGCTAGCCTGGCGGGTGCTGCGCGGGTTCTTCCTTACCGTAGCTAACTACCCGATTGACTCTCTAGCGTTGCTGTTTGATTATCTAACTGCAATTTACCCTTGTTTAACTCACGAGATGCCTACGTTAGTGTTATATTTTACTGCTTCTCTCTTGCCTTGTAGTGCCAGTGCACTACATTGTGGGTCAGTGTCGGCTACAGAGTCAAGCTTACAGCCAGCCCCAAACGCCAGGTCGGCCGTTGAGTACATCTGGCCTGATGGCTTTAAAGCGTATCTAATGAGGAAACTACTTAAATTAATGTTTGCTGATGCTTTCTTTGCATAATGGGCCGCTGGCTGCCCAACTACGCGCTATTGTAGTGCTAGGGGATGGCCA